>JARQOD010007699.1:0-38345 GCA_033576555.1 Oophaga sylvatica
TCAATTTGAATCGCTAAATGACATAGAATCATTGAGACCAGAGGGAGCAGGGAAACCCCCATAACATCTTTTACATTCTCTGACAGACCCTTCCGAAAAAGGGCTGCCAAAGCATCATCATTCCATTTGGTCAGGACTGCCCACTTTCGGAATTTCTGACAGTACAACTCAGCGTCCTCAAGCCCCTGATTTAATGCCAACAACGTTTTTTCAGCTTGATCAGTGACATTAGGTTCATCGTACAATAACCCCAGAGCCAGAAAAAAATGCATCAACATTACTCAAAACAGGGTCTCCAGGTGTCAGGGAAAAAGCCCAATCCTGAGGATCGCCGCGCAGGAGAGAGATGACAATTTGAACCTGCTGTGCTGCGTTCCCTGAGGACTTAGGTTTTAAGGCAAAAAACAACTTACAGTTATTTTGAAATTCAGAAATTTAGCTCGATCCCCCAAAAATAAATCTGGCATGGGGACCTAGGTTCCACAACCGGCAACCTAGCAAGATAGGTAGCAATACTCCGAACTTCAGTGGCAAGCTGATCCACACGGTCAGACAACTGTGCAAACTCCATTGAGAGAAAGAAAAAAAAATCCTCCTCAGCACCCAGAGAAAAAGAGGGAAATGCAACAAACAGAGAAAAAAAAAATTCTGACAACTTCCTTTTTTCTTTTTCCTTTTACTATTTTTCCCTTCTGTTGAGTACCATATAATTTTCAGTTTGGCCGGTGATACTGTTATGATTTGGTAGCTGAGGAGAGCAAGCAAAAACGGAAATACACCAGAGAGGTTGGAATCTACTGGATTGCAGTACCCTGACTAACCACCACAACTAAAGGCAGCCGTGGAGCGTACCTACGTTGGTCCTAGACGCCTCGTCACAGCCTGAGAGGTTAACTACACCTAAAGATAGAAAGAGGAAAGCTATCTGCCCCGGAGCAGATCCCCAAAGAACATAGGAAGCCCCCAAACATGTAATGGCGGTTAGACAAGAGGAAATACAGACACAGACAGAAAATAGTATGAGCAAACGGGGCCCAATCTTCCTAGACAGAAAAGGATAGGAGGGACACTTACTGCAATCCCAAAAAACCCTAAAAAGTACCAACTCTACTAATTGCAAAAACACCTGAGATCACACGACCTCTACCACCTAAATTAGTTCTCTGGTGTAACAAAACCAAGCCGCAGCCACTGAAAAAACTGGAAAAGGCAAATGAACAAACAACAGTGGCTCAGACAAACTGAGAGGAGCACAAGCCCCGGAGGGGACCTGGCTGACCTCCACAAAAATGCAGGAAACAATGCAAAAAGCAAGCACAAAAATAAAAAAAATAAAAAACAGAAAATGTCTTATCTGAGAGCAGAAGATGCAGGCAAAACTCAGCAAGCTTCCAAGTGAACCAGGAACACAGTTGAGACAAGAACAATTGATCACCGGCAACCCTGATGGGAGGGAACCTCCCTTATGTAGACCAGTCTGTAACTCCTGATTGCCAATCTTCACTAAATGGTTCAGCACTGTCTGCAACCACCAGAGGGAGCTTCTGCTCAGAACTCATTTCTAACACATTCACAACAGCCATCTATACTAAACTCCACCAGCTTTCAAATTACTAATAATTTTTAGCTGCATCTTGCCTGGACAATAATTTTGGGCATAGTAGCAGTTTGTGGTTCATATTCTCTTAGGCCATCTACACTAAGCTCCACCAACTTTCAAATGACTAATAATTTTTAGCTGCATCTTGCCTGGAAAATTATTGTGGGCATAGTAGCAGTGTTTGGTACTCATTCTATTAGGCCATCTATACCAAGCTCCACCACCTGTGTATCTAATAAAATTGTTTTACTGCTTCTAAACCCAGCCAATCCTTTTGGCTAGTACCACAATTTGGCCACTCAGCTCTGCTCGGTTTCCATCCATCTTTTTTTATGCAAACAACTCTAGAGTTGTCAATTAGGAGGGTGGGGAGAGGGATTAACCAGGGCGCATGGTAGCAGCCAAACTAGTGAGGAAGTGCAGGAGGCCAGGAAGAAGTGGAGGACGAACTGGCGATGGGCATGGAAGACTCATCAGATGAGGGAGACCTTGATCACATTTCTGTTGTGCGAGGTTGGGGGAGAGGGCAGAGGAAGGCAGCATGATTCTTCTTACCTCGCCACCAACACAACAGGACTTGGTGCTCCTGGATGCGCAAGACACATGAGTTCCTTCTTGCTGCACTACCTGCAACATGACCCTCGAATTGTCAGAATTCGAAATAATCCTGACTACTGGGTAGCCACACTCTTAGATCCCCGGTACAAAAGTAAATTTGCCTAAATAAATTCCTGCCATAGAAAGGGATTCACGCATGCAGGAGTATCAGCAGAGACTGTTGCATAATCTTACATGTGCTTTTCCATAAAACACCAGTGGTGCACGTGAGTCGCCCGCCAGGGCCGTGGGGTACTCGGCACCGAGCCCGTTGCCTTCTATGGGGGATGTCATTGTAGCTGCAGCTCGGTCCGTGACCCTGGCGCTCACCGTTAATGGGGATATTTACAGGGATTGAATGTTTGTATGATGATTTGTGACGCCACCTGTGGTAACCTGGTCAGGGTGACCAGCGCTGCTGTGCAGATCCACTGAAGGGTTGATATTGGGCAGCAAGGTGTTAGGCCTTCCACAGGTAATGCTGAGTCCTTCAGGTAGATGAGTGTGTAGGGGTGCAGGACGGAGGAGAGGGGACCCGGCAGTTAAGGGTAAGAAGATGGACACACACACACTAGTCGCTTTGGTACCTTTTACTGTAGATGTTGCAGGCACTTCCCGGAGCCCTGTAGGATGAAGGGTGCACATCCAGAGTCTCCCACTGAGTAGGTGTGTGGCTTCCTGTTCCCTGCCTTTTTGTGATGAAGTCCAGGCCTGCATGTAGCTGGGCTTAACTTAGTCTCCGTCTTGCACCTGGCTGACCTTGTGATTGGACCTTCTCTGAAAGGACAGGGTCCCTGATGGCTGGATCCCGCCGCCAGTACTCAGTCCTTCCGATCCTGCTACGTATCACCTCTGTGGTACTCCTGGGACTTGTAGTCCTCCAGGAACTCCGGTGTTCTCCTAATGGGTCGTGGAGATCCCTATAGGCTCAGACCCCGGTGTCTGGTGAATACTTGTTGAGGTAAGCTGATAGGCTCTTCTACCTCTGTCACTCTCTCTCCACTTGCTCTCGGCCTACTCTGGCCCTACACGAGCACACACAACTGAGCTCTGCTCAGAACTATCTGTTCTCAGAACTCACTTAACTGAACTCAGAGCTTCACTGAACTGTTCTTCCTGTCTTCACCCTCTTATATATCACTATCAGAGCTCCCTCTGGTGGACTTAGGGATGGGTGAAGATGTGTGCATGTATATTGAGACCTCTTGTGGTGAACTCCTTCTGCGCACCCTTCTGGGAGATATGAATCCAGACGCAGCTGGGCTCCACATTCCCTCCTAGTAAGACTCAGCACTCCGGGGCTGAAATACAAAACATATAACAATAAACAATTTACTCTTCCCATACGGGAAGTGAGAATCTTAAACTGTTGCATAGATGAATAAATAACTATATACGTGAGTAAAAACAATGAGGAATTGAGCAACCGGAAAAGTCCTAGTCTCTTTTGGAAAAAGGCTGCTCAAAGGTAGGGAAACAAGTAACAATAATGACCATTTACTTGTTTTGGTATCAAAAGGAAAACATATCAATAAGCAACAATATATACATTCATGTACACTGGCTCTAGGATAATTATTTACATTTGTTAGGCCTTTACTCTCTGTACCTAACAGGTAATTGTCCCCTTGTAATGCGTACTGACCTACGTGGTGCAGTGATAGTTGGGGTGTTAGTTAATCTGTTCTACGTGCAAGTGAATTGTAGAATTGCCTTAACCTTCCTACTGGGCTGGCAAGTATACTGTGAACTGGGTGAAACCGGTTCCATCTCTACAGGGGATCCTTCTTCCTGAGATTCTGCTTCTTGGGAATCTGCTTCTTGGGATTCTGCTTCTTGAGAATCTGCTTCTTGGGGTTCTGCTTGAGCAGGTTCCTCTGGAACTGACTCTACTGCGGCAAATGGCTCGACTTGATGTTGAGATTCTCCTTGTTGTTGATAGAATTGAAGCCCAGGGATGATAACGGCTTCTCCAATGTGGGGCCAATCCGCGGGGAAATCTCCTAAGTCTGTATGTATGACTTCACCTTGTTCCTCCTTATTGATGACAGGTTCTTCCTCTTGAAGCTTTAACAAATCTGGACATAACTTTAAGTGATCTCTGGATACAGTTGTAGTCGTTCTTCCTCCATCTTTACTAATTATACACGTTTTCTTGTTGTCAAACCTTGAATTCTGTACAACGTAAGGCTCTCTTTCCCATTGATCATCGAATTTGTGCATCCTCCTCTTTCTTTTCAGCACGACTTCACCAGGTGCGAAAGGTTCAGCTGGCGCACTTTTGTTGTAGTGATCCTCTTGCTTGTCCCTTACTGTATTGAGACTATCTTCAACGCAGGCTTGTACTTTTCTGTACTGTTCGTGTCTGTTTGTGTCCCAGTCTTCAGTAGTCACATCAGCTTCTGGTTCTACAACACCAAGTTCCAAATCCATGGGCAGCTTTCCTGGTCTTGCCCGCATGAGGTAGGCTGGGGTGCAATTGGTGGAACTCACAGGTATGTGATTGTACAGATCTAACAAATCAGGTAGTAGGTCTGGCCACCGATTCCTCTCCTCGAGTGGTACAGTCTTCAGCAGATCAATGACGATGTGATTCATCTTTTCACAGAGACCATTGGTTTGTGGGTGATACGGTGTGGTTCTTATCTTCTTACATCCGTACAAATTACAGAACTCTTTGAACAACTCGGCCTCAAAGGCTGCTCACTGGTCAGTCAGCACCTGCTCAGGATATCCATGGGGTCTGCAGAAATACATTTGGAACGTTTTTCGCTGCTGTCTCTGCCGTTAGATCTTTGACAGGGGCGACCACCAGGAACCTGGAGTAGTGATCTACCATGGTCAGGGCATAGGAGTATCCTGACCGGCTGGGTGACAACTTGACATGGTCCAGGGCCACGATCTCCAAGGGACGAGTCGTCTTGATGGGTTGCAGGGGTGCCTTCTGGCTGCTGTAGTCTTTTCTTCTGAGGTTACAGGGTCCACAGTCTTTGCACCATTCTCAATAGAGCTGCGCATTCCCACCCAGTAGAAATGACACTTCAATAGGGTCTCCAGTTTCTTCCAGCCAAAGTGCCCCGCTTGATCGTGGTAAGCTTCCAACACCATCTGGACATCCGTTCTGGGGACTACTATCTGCCATACCATCTCGTGGGTTCTTGGATTAACGTATCTCCGGCACAGCTTCTCACGGTAGATAAACAGCCGGCTTCTCTCATTCCACAGCTGCCTTGCTTGTGGAGACGCATCCTTCTCCAAGGAGGAACCTTCTTGAGTTATCAGCTCCTTGATACGGCTAACCACTGGATCACTGTCTTGGGTCTCCTTCCAGCTGTGGTGAGGTAAAGGATTTAACATCTTACCGTGCTGCCTCCCGAAGACTCGTTGCTCGTGGATCATCCCATTCCTGTGAAAGGCAGGTAGTTCAATCTCCTCTAGGTCTTCCACTTACTCCTCTGTGTCCGACTCATGAGGCATCCTAGACAGGGCATCAGCGTTGGCGTTCTTGCGGCCGCCCGATACTTGATTGTGAATTGGTAGTTTGACAGCCGAGCCATCCAGCGTTGTTCCATGGCTCCCAACTTGGCTGTTTCAAGATGTGTTATGATTTGGCAGCTGAGGAGAGCAGGCAAAAACGGCAATACACCAGAGAGGTTGGAATCTACTGGATTGCAGTACCCTGACTAACCACCACAACTAAAGGCAGCCGTGGAGCGTTCCTACGTTGGTCCTAGACGCCTCTGTCACAGCCTGAGAGGTTAACTACACCTAAAGATAGAAAGAGGAAAGCTATCTGCCCCGGAGCAGATCCCAAAGAACATAGAAGCCCCAAACATGTAATGGCGGTTAGACAAGAGGAAATACAGACACAGACAGAAAATAGTATGAGCAAACGTTGGGGCCCAAACTATCCTGAAGAAAAGGATAGGAAGGACACTTACTGCAATCCAAAAAAACCCTAAAAAATACCAACTCTACTAATTGCAAAAACACCTGAGATCACACGACCTCTAGCACTAAATAGTTCTCTGGTGTAACAAAACTAAGCCGCAGCCACTGAAAAAACTGGAAAAGGCAAATTAACAAAAACAGTGGCTCAGATAAACTGAGAGGAGCACAAGCCCCGGAGGGACCTGGCTGACCTCCACAGAAGTGCAGGAACAATGCAAAAAGCAAGCACAAAATAAAAGCAGAAAATATCTTATCTGATAGCAGAAGATGCAGGCAAGACTCAGCAAGCTTCCAAGTGAACCAGGAACCACAGTTGAGACAAGAACAATGATCACGCAACCATGAGGAGGGACCCCTTAATAGACCAGTCGTAACCCTGATTGCAATCCCATGAATGGTCAGACGTGTAACCACAAGGGACTTCTGCTCAGATTCATTCTAACACATTCACAACAGTACCCCCCTGTTATGATTTGGTAGCTAGGAGAATGCAGGCAAAAAAGGAAATACACCAGAGAGGTTGGAACTATGAGATTGCAGTACCCTGACTAACCACCACAACTAAAGGCAGCCGTGGAGCTACCTACGTTGGTCCTAGACGCCTCGTCACAGCCTGAGAAGCTAACTACACCTAAAGATAGAAAGAGGAAAACTATCTGCCCCGGAGCAGATCCCCAAAGAACATAGAAAGCCCCCAAACATGTAATGGCGGTTAGACAAGAGGAAATACAGACACAGACAGAAAATAGTATGAGCAAACGTTTGGGGCCCAAACTTCCTAAATAGAAAAGGATAGGAAGGACACTTACTGCAATCCCAAAAAACCCTGAAAAGTACCAACTCTACTAATTACAAAAACACCTGAGATCACACGACCTCTACCACCTAAATTAGTTCTCTGGTGTAACAAAAACTAAACAGCAGCCACTGAAAAAACTGGAAAAGGCAAATGAACAAACAACAGTGGCTGAACTAAACTGAGAGGAGCACAAGCCCCCGGAGGGGACCCGGCAGACCCCCACAGAAGTGCAGGACAAAATGCAAAAAGCAAGCACAAAAAACTAAAAGAAGAAAATGTCTTATCTGTTAGCAGAAGATGCAGGCACGAAACAGCAAGCTACAAAGTGAACAGGAATCAAAGATGAGACCAGAACAATTGATCACCGGCAACCCTGATGGGAGGGAACTCCCTTATATAAGACCAGTCAGTAAACACCTGATCGCCAATCTTCACAATCTTCATTGGATAGTTCAGTACTGTTTGTAACCACCAGAGGGAGCTTCTGCTCAGAATTCATTTCTAGCACATTCACAACAGTACCCCCCCTTGAGGAGGGGTCACCGAACCCTCATTTGGGCAACCAGGTCGGGTCAGGATGAGCTCTGTGATAGCACGGATCAGTCTCCTAGCATGGATGTCCGAAGCAAACACCCAAGAATTGTCCTCCTGACCATAACCTCTCCACTTAACCAAATACTGGAGTTTCCGTCTAGAAAAACGAGAATCCAATATTTTCTCAACCACATACTCCAGATTGCCCTCAACCAAAACAGGGTCAGGAGGCCAGCCATAGGAACCACTGGCTCGACAAACTCTTCAATAAGGACTTGTGGAACACGTTATGGATCTTAAATGTCCCCTGGAAGAAGTAAACGAAAGGAAACAGGATTAAGAATCTCCAGATCTTATAAGGTCCAATGAACCTAGGCTTAAACTTAGGAGATGCAACTCTCATAGGGATATTTCTTGAGGACAACCAGACCAAGTCCCCCACTTCAAACCGAGGACCATCAGTCCTATGCCGGTTGGCAAACCGCTGGGCCCTTCCTGAGAGAGGGACAACCTCTCCACTACCTGGTCCCAAATCTGCTGCATACGCTCCACAACAGAGTCAACACCTGGACAGACAGAAGCCTCCGTCTGTCCCAAGAAAATCGAGGGTGAAACCCAAAATTGCAGAAAAATGGAGACATCAAAGTGGCAGAGCTAGCCCTATTATTAAGAGCAAACTCAGCCAAAGGCAAAAAAGAGACCCAGTCATCTTGATCAGCAGACACAAAGCATCTCAGATAAGTCTCCAATGTCTGGTTTGTTCTCTCAGTTTGTCCATTGGTCTGAGGATGAAAAGCCGAGGAGAAAGACAATTGAACACCAAGTTTAGAACAAAAAGTCCTCCAAAATCTGGAAACAAACTGGACTCCTCTGTCAGACACAATGTTCTCAGGAATGCAGTGTAACCGAACCACGTGCTGAAGGAACAAAGGCACCAATTCGGAGGAGGAAGGCAACTTAGGTAATGGCACAAGATGTATCATTTTGGAAAACCTATCACAAATCACCCAGATAACGGTCATTCTCTGAGAAACAGGGAGGTCGGAAATGAAATCCATAGAGATATGGGTCCATGGTCTCTTGGGCACAGGCAATGGCATCAACAAACCACTAGAGCGAGAGCAAGGCTTGGAGCGAGAGCAAGTCCCGCAGGACTGCACAAATTCCCTGACGTCACGAGACAAAGTAGGCCACCAAAAGGACCGACTAACCAAGTCTCTGGTACCAAAAATTCCGGGATGACCGCCAACGCGGAACAATGAATCTCAGACATCACACTCTTTTTCCACGGTCTGGGACAAACAATTTCCCAATAGGGCAGCGCTCGGGTTTATCCTCCTGACACCCTTCCAGAGCCAGTCTCAAATTGGGCGAGATGGCGGAAAGAACTACACCCTCTTTCAAAATAACAGCAGGATCAGATAACTCAGGAGAGTCCGCAAGGAAACTCCTCGAGAGGGCATCCGCCTTAACATTCTTAGTGCCAGGAAGAAAGGAAACCACAAAATTAAAACGTGTGAAAAACAAGGCCCACCTGGCCTGTCTAGGATTAAGTCGCTTGGCTGATTCCAGATAAACCAGATTCTTATGGTCCGTGAGGACCACCACCTGATGTTTGGCTCCCTCCAGCCAATGTCTCCACTCTTCAAAAGCCCACTTCATGGCCAATAACTCCCGATTACCCACGTCATAATTACGTTCAGTTGGAGAAAATTTTCGAGAGAAAAAGGCACAAGGGTTACTTTTAGAGGTCTCTGGATCTCTTTGGGACAAAACGGCACCTGCCCCAATTTCAGAGGCATCAACCTCCACCTGAAATGGCAGAGAAACATCAGGCTGCCGTAGAACAGGAGCAGAGTGAATCTCTGCTTAAGTTCCTGAAACGCAGAGACTGCCTCAGGAGGCCAATTCACCACATCAGAACCCTTTTTGGTCAAATCAGTCAATGGTTTAACAATAACAGAGAAATTACCAATAAATTTACGATAAAAATTGGCAAAACCCAAGAATCTCTGAAGAGCCTTTAATGAAGTAGGTTGGACCCATCACAGATGGCCTGAACCTTGACCGGTCCATTTCAATAACAGACGGAGACAAAATGAATCCCAGAAATGAGATCCTCTGTACGCCAAAAAACACTTTGATCCCTTCACATACAGAGCATTCTCTCTCAAAATCTGGAACACAGTCCGAACATGTTTCACATGAGAGTCCCAGTCATTGGAAAAAATCAAGATATCATCCAAATAAACAATCAGAAATGTATCCACAAAATCCCTGAAAATGTCATTCATGAAGGACTGGAAGACGGAAGGAGCATTAGTGAGCCCAAAGGGCATCACTAGGTACTCAAAATGCCCCTCTGGGGTATTAAACGCCGTCTTCCATTCATCCCCGTGCTTAATGCGAATAAGGTTATACGCCCCCCTGAGGTCAAGCTTGGTAAACCAAGTAGCACTTTTCACCCTGGAAAACAGGTCAGAAATCATGGGTAACGGATATTGATATTTCACAGTGATATTGTTCAAGAGACGATAATCAATACACGGCCTTAATGAACCATCCTTTTTGGCCACAAAGAAAAAACCGGCACCCAAGGGTGAAGAGGATGGTCTGATATGACCCTTCTCCAATGACTCCTTGATATAAGACCGCATAGCGTCATGTTCAGGTACAGACAAGTTAAAAAGGCGACCTTTAGGGAATTTACTACCAGGCACTAATTCAATAGCGCAGTCATAGCTCCTATGGGGGGGCAAGGATGCAGATTTACTTTCGCTAAACACATCAGAAAAATCAGTCAAAAAGTCAGGAACATCCTGAGCCTGGGGAGAGGCAGAAAAAACAGGAGTGTTGGCATTAACACATTGGCAGCCCCAACTGGTCACAGACACAGATTTCCAATCCAAAACAGGATTATGAGACTAACCAAGGGAAACCCAGTACAATAATGTCATGCAGATTATACAGCACCAAAAATTTGCAACTTCCTGATGATCAGGTTCAACCCTCATTATCACCTGAGTAGAGAACTGGGGTTTATTCTCAGCCAAAGGGGTAGAATCAATCCCCAGTACGGGAATAGACTTCCGTAGGGGTATCAAGGGAAACCCACAACTTTAGCAAAATCAAAATCCATCAGGTTAATAGCTGCTCCCGAATCAACAAAAGCCTGAGCAGAAAATGTTGACAGGGAGCAAATCAGGGTAACAGTCAAAGAAATTTAGTCTGAACACTACCCAAGACAACTGAGCGTGCAAAACGTCTTCCCTGCTTAGGGCAGACTGAAATAGCATGAGAGGCGTCACCACAGTAGAAACATAACCCATTGCATTTTCGAAACTCATGACGCTGTGCCCCAGAAGCCACTCTATCACACTGCATGGACTCAGAAGCTGGTTCACAAGGCAACATTATTCCACGCATACCTCTAGCTCACGCAAACGTCTGTCAATTTGAATCGCTAATGACATAGAATCATTGAGATCAGAGGGAGCAGGGAAACCCACCATAACATCTTTTACATTCTCTGACAGACCCTTCCGAAAAAGGGCTGCCAAAACATCATCATTCCATTTGGTCAGGACTGCCCACTTTCGGAATTTCTGACAGTACAACTCAGCGTCCTCAAGCCCCTGATTTAATGCCAACAAGGTTTTTTCAGCTTGATCAGTGACATTAGGTCATCGTACAATAACCCCAGAGCCAGAAAAAATGCATCAAATTACTCAAAACAGGGTCCCCAGGTGTCAGGGAAAAAGCCCAATCCTGAGGATCGCCACGCAGGAGAGAGATGACAATTTGAACCTGCTGCGCTGCGTTCCCTGAGGACTTAGGTTTTAAGGCAAAAAACAACTTACAGTTATTTTTGAAATTCAGAAATTTAGCTCGATCCCCCAAAAATAAATCTGGCATGGGGATCCTAGGTTCCACAACCGGCAACCCTGCAAGATAGGTAGCAATACTCCGAACTTCAGTGGCAAGCTGATCCACACAGCCAGACAACTGTGCAAACTCCATTGAGAGAAAAAAAAATCCTCCTCAGCAACCAGAGAAAAAGAGGGAAAAAAAATGCAACAAACAGAAAAAAAAAAATCTCTGACAACTCTGACAACTTTCTTCTTTCTACACTTTTTTTTTCCCTTCTGTGAGTACCATATAATTTTCAGTTTGGGCTGGTGATACTGTTATGATTTGGCAGCTGAGGACAGCAGGCAAAAACGGCAATACACCAGAGAGCTTGGAATCTACTGGATTGCAGTACCCTGACTAACCACCACAACTAAAGGCAGCCATGGAGCGTTCCTACATTGGTCCTAGACGCCTCGTCACAGCCTGAGAGGTTAACTACACCTAAAGATAGAAAGAGGAAAGCTATCTGCCCCGGAGCAGATCCCAAAAGAACATAGGAAGCCCCCAAACATGTAATGGCGGTTAGACAAGAGGAAATACAGACACAGACAGAAAATAGTATGAGCAAACGTTGGGGCCCAAACTACCTGGACAGAAAAGGATAGGAAGGACACTTACTGCAATCCAAAAAAACCCTAAAAAAATACCAACTCTACTAATTGCAAAAACACCTGAGATCACACGACCTCTACCACCTAAATTAGTTCTCTGGTGTAACAAAACTAAGCCGCAGCCACTGAAAAAACTGGAAAAGGCAAATGAACAAATAACAGTGGCTCAGATAAACTGAGAGGAGCACAATCCCCCAGAGGGGACCTGGCTGACCTCCACAGAAGTGCAGGGAACAATGCAAAAAGCAAGCACAAAAATAAAAGCAGAAAATATCTTATCTGATAGCAGAAGATACAGGCAACACTCAGCAAGCTTCCAAGTGAACCAGGAACCACAGTTTGAGACAAGAACAATTGATCACCGGCAACCATGATGGGAGGGAACCTCCCTTATATAAGACCAGTCTGTAACTCCTGATTGCCAATCCTCATTGAATGGTTCAGTACTGTTTGTAAGCACCAGAGGGAGCTTCTGCTCAGAATTAATTTCTAACACATTCACAACAAAGATGCGTCAAGGGGTTATTGTCAGTATAGGCCGTGAATTTGCTGGAGGCTAGGTAGTGCTTGAACCTCTCGGTAATGGCCCAGACCAGTGCCAGGAACTCCAACTTGAAGCTGCTGTAGTTCTCTGGGTTCCTCTCGGTCGGGCGGAGCTTCCTGCTTGCATATGCGATGACTTTCTCTAGGCCATTTTGCTTCTGACTGAGGACAGCTCCCAATCCTTCGTTGCTGGCATCAGTATACAGCAGGAACGGCTGGCTGTAGTCAGGGTAGGCTAGGATCACGTCACCTGTCAGGATCTCCTTCATCTCCTTAAATGCCTCAGCCTGTTCTGTACCCCAGTGGGATGGAGAATTTCTGCTCTTGAGGGACTGTCCCACCAGGAGGTCTTGCAGAGGCGCTGCTTTCTTGGTGTAGTCCTTCACAAACCTCCGGTAGTATCCTGTCAGTCCCAGGAACTGACGTACCTCCTTGAGGTTCTTAGGCTCTGGCCATTTCTGGATGGCGGTGATCTTCTCGGGGTCTGGCGCAACTCCTTCTGAGCTGACAATATGTCCCAAGTAGAGTTGAGCGACTTTGGTCGGATCGGGTTTTGTGAAACCCGACTGAAACAAAATTTGAGTCAGACGAAACTGGTCAGAGTTTCGTCCGAAACCCGACCCCAATGCAAGTCAATGGGAATAAAAGTCGGCATTGAGTGGATGAATGTTTCGTCTGACTCAAAATTTGTTTCAGTCAGGTTTCACAAAACCCGATCCGACCAAAGTCGCTCAACTCTAGTCCCAAGTACTGTACCTTTTGTTTGAGCAGGTGGCACTTTGAAGACTTCAGTTTCATCCCATACTTGGACAGTGACTCGAATACCTCCGCCAGGTGCTTCAAGTGATCTTCATACATTTTGGAGTACACAATTACGTCATCCAGGTATAGTAACACAGTCTCGAAGTTGAGATGTCCCAGGCAGCTCTCCATCACTCTCTGGAACGCTCCAGGGGCACTGCTGAGTCCAAACGGCATCCTGTCAAACTCACAGAGTCCCATTGGGGTGGTGAAATCCATCTTCTCCTGATCCTCCTCAGCCACAGCTACTTGCCAGTACCCACTAGTGAGGTCAAGGGTGGAAAAGTAGTTAGCAGTCTTTAAGGCAGCCAAGGATTCCTCGATGCGTGGTAATGGGTATGCATCTTTATGTGTAATGCGATTTACTTGTCGGTAATCTACACACATTCTCATGCTTCCATCCTTTTTCCTGACTAGGACCAGGGGAGCTGCCCAGGGACTACAACTATCCCTTATCACCCCTGCTTCCTTCATGTCACGCAACATCTCCTTGGCTTTCTGGTAGTGTGCTGGTGGTATAGGCCTGTACCGTTCTTTGATGGGAGGATGATTGCCTGTGGGGATGTGATGTTGGACCCCTTTAATTTTTCCAAAGTCGAGTGGGTGTTTGCTGAATACCTGTGTGTACTCCTGAACTACTCGATGTACTCCCTGTTTCTGGTGTGCTGGAGTGGTGTCCGTCCCGACATGGAGCTGTTGACACCAATCCTCCACCTTGGTGGTCGGGCCGTTATCCTCCACTGGTTGTGAGGAGGTTAAGGGCTCCGTCGGGTGAATGGAGTTATTATCTACAGCATGTAACTTAGCAACAGTGGCATAACGTGGTAATTTGACTTCATCCTCTCCCCAGTTGAGAAGACGCACTGGCACCCTCCCATTATGTACCTCCTCTACCCCTCTGGCAGTCAAGAGTGTAGGTCTGTGTTCTGAACAATGGGGCTCTACTGCTGCTTGGTAGTTCTGTCCTCTCAGACCTATTGCTGCTCTACACCAAATAAGCATTTCACTCATTGGGGGTATCACAATGGGGTTCGGGTCTGTCACCCGTACATTACCAATCTCTCCACCGGTCAGTTTCGCTTGCTGCTGGCACATCAGGGCCGGATCTCTTTCTGGATCACTCCCTTTTCCCTTCGTCTGGCAACATCAGCGAGCTGTTGGAGTAAAAACACAACCTCCTCCAAACAGTTACTAATAATGTTAGTGCCTAAAACCACATTCAACCCATTTTCTCATTAACAGTCTTCACTACAAGAAGTCCCTGATCCTTTAGCTCCACTCTCCCCACTTTCACGTCTATGTTTTTAGCCCCCAGTAAGTCAAGAGGGAGGCCATTAGAGGCGTATACGGCAAAGTCAGGGTCTGGGGGTTTGGAGAGTCGTCACTGGACCAGTATCTATTATAAAGAACATCAGGTATGACGGTTACCCGAAAAACCAACAAGAAAAAAAGACACATGCATATATTGAAAGGATCACCAAAAGAAAAATTAGGTAAAGTAAAGCAATATAAAGTTTATTCAAAATTAAATCCACAACAAAAAACCAACACACACGACATAAAAACACTTAAAAAACCATACATGGCATATACAAAGAACACTATTCAGAGTAAAATACTCAAACAGAACCTAATTCCACATGCCTAATAGAGGTATAGCCTACAATCAGTATTGCACACAAAAACAACCTTTTCAGCAATGGTTAAATAACCCAAGTCTTATTATCATCATCATCCAGGGAACAATAATATCTATCCTATCTGCTGACCTCTAGGATCTATTATAATCCAAGACATATAAAGAGCCTAGCATTCCCTTAGTGGAGTATGATAGCTCCATTGACTAAAGGTAAGAGGGAAAAAAAGGTGTATTTTAGCTTCATCTTATATTACCCTATAGGAACGAATGCTCCCCAGAGAGTGGCATGTGGAACCGAACCCACGCGTTCCGACACTAGCAGTGTCTTTGTCAAGGCAGGAGTGTGTGAGTTAAAGAGTGCGATCTATTTGTAGTATCACTGTAATTGTATATTTACACATACCAGGTGCGGCGTTCCTAGCAAGCCCCAGATTCACAAGGAGCCAGACGATGATGGTTACCTGGGATCCAGTGTCCAGCAGGGCAGGGATTGCGATCCCGTCCAGTATGATGGACAGGTATGGTCTTCCTCCCACAAACCTGCGGTTCCAGTCTGAGGGGCCTGAAGAGTCTATTCCTGGGTGTTGGCCCTCGGACCCAGGATTTGCTCGTTTAAAGGACACCGACGTGCTGGGTGACCTTCTCTGCGGCAGCGGTAGCAGACGATCTCTCGGCGAGGATGATGCTGGTCGCGGGTCCTTCCTGGGGGTGGCGTTGTCCTCCTCCGGTGGGGCAACGTCCTCCTCCTCCTCCGGTTCATCCAAGGGACATCCTCTGGGCATTCAGCTAGCAGGATCTTTCCTTCTTCCTCCGTCGGCAGTTGCAGGGCACTCATTACAGTGGCCAGGTTTTTGGTCAGCTGGTGCACTTCTGAGCGTACACAGTCCAGCTCAGAAGGGGGCGCTGCCTGCATTTTGGCTTCAGCAACCAGCGGGGAAAAGGTGGATGCTGCTGGCTTTAGGGTGGCTTCACTCGGGTGACAATGGGTTGCCATCTCGGGCGTTTCCAGGGGTCGCAGTCCTTTTATAGCCATATCCTTAAGGGCATCAAAGGTAGCGTCAGGATGATCCAAGGACCACCAATGCACAGTCCTGCTTTCCGCTGGGGACCTCAGTCCCCGTACAAATTGTTCCTTTAACATTTTATTCTCATTGGTGACGCTCATGGGGTTAACCTGTCTGAGAGCTCGCAGGGCCCCCTGTAGTCGGCAGGCGTAGTCCCGAATGCTGTCCTCCGGCCTTTGAGAGCATTGGTAAAACCTCATCCGGAGATCTGTTTCGGTGCGGTCCTCAAAGATAGTCTGTAGCTTTAAGAATATCGCAAGCACTGATTCCTGGTCTGCAGCTGACCATGTCTCTACTTCCCTCTCTGCAGCACCAGTCAATTGTCCCACTACCACTGCAGCTCTCTGCTTTTCTGTCATTGAGTACATGTCCATTATGCTGCATATTTTTCGCTTGAACACTGACAGGGTATCTGGCTTGCCGCTGCACTGAGGGAGCCACTTTGCTCTGGGCATATATGGCAGTGTCAGCGGTACTATTGGGGCCACAGGCCCAGGTGAGGGAGCTTCGGCTCCAACCTGCGCGGCAGCGCCCGTTGGTAAGGTATTGGGGCTGTCGGCCTGGGCCGCGCCGTCGGCCTGCTGCTGTGACATGTCTGCGCCCCCCCTAGTGAAACGTGGCCTACCTTCTCCTGTAGGCTGCAGCTTCCTCTGGGCACAGTTGTTTGGAGGACCTGTGTCGCCGGCGCTCTGACGTCAGAGCGTTCACCGAAGCTCTCTGCAGGACCTGCCGCCGCGTCAGCGCTGGGGGCGTGTCCACAACTCAGCGCGCTTTCTGCAGGTATGCCTCCTAATTTTCACGTGGTTACACAGTAAATGGCGGGCAATGGTGGGAAATCTTCACCACAATATGAGACACAGTCTTTTGGTAAGGCGCACAGTACCCGGAAGCAACGGGCACAAGTTACTCCGTTGCTGCAGGGCACGCAATCCTGTTCGTGACGCCAGGAAGAGATGAGTCGCCCTCCAGAACAGTGGGGTACTCGGATCTGAGCCTATTGACTTCTATGGGGATGTCATGGCAACACAGCTCAGTTCGTGGCTCTGGCACTCACTCTTAATGGGGGATATTTACAGGGGAATAAATGTTTGTATGATGATTCGTGATGCCACCTGTAGTGCCTGGTCAGGGTGACCAGCGCTGCTGTGCATATCCACTGAAGGGTTAGTATTGTGCAGCTAGATGTTAAGCCTTCCACAGGTGAGGCTGAGTCCTTCAGGCAGGTAGATGTGTAGGGAAGCAGGACAGAGGGGAACCAGGCGGTTAAGGGTAGGAAGATGGACACACACACAAGTCACTTTGGTACCTTTACTGAAGATGTTGCAGGCACATCCCGAAGCACTGTAAGGTGAAGGGTGCACATCCAGAGTCTCCCACTGAGTAGGTGTGTGGCCTCCTGTTCCTTGCCTTTTAGTAATGAAGTCCTGGCCTGCATGTAGCTGAGCCCGACTTAGTCTTCGTCCTGCACCTGGCTGACCTTGTGATTGGACCTTCTCTGAAAGAACATTGTCCCTGCTTGCAGCGTCCTGCCGCCTGAACTCCGTCCTTCTGGCTCTGTTACGTATCAGCTCTGTGGTACTCCTGGGACTTGTAGTCCTCCAGGAACTCCGGTGTTCTCCTAATGGGTCATGGAGATCCCTAAAGGGATGTCCGGTTAATACTTGTTGAGGTAAGCTTTATAGGCTCTTCTACCTCTGTTACTGCTCTCTCCACTTGGCTTCGGCCTACTCGGGCCCTCACATGACTACACACACTGGCAGTTAGTGGGCTGCCTCTTCTGCCGCTCTCAGAGCGTTGGCACGCTTATAGTCTACAACCTGAGCTAAGGAGTCCCTCACTGCGAACTCCTGTCTGAGCTCTCCCTGAGCAGACCTCTCAAGCTGTTCTGACTGCACTCCACTGCACCTCAGACTGAGCTCTCCTCAGAACTGCACTGAACTGTTCTTCCTGTTTTCACCCTCCTTTATATCACTATCGGAGCTCCCTCTGGTGGTCTTAGGGATGGGTGAAGGTGTGTGCATGTATATTGAGACCTCTAGTGGTGAATTCCTTCTGCGCACCCTTCTGGGAGATATGAATCCAGGCGCAGCTGGGCTCCACATTGCCATCAGCCTGCTCCATCTGGGTCCCAAGTAATTTCCTAATACCTTAGTGCTCATCCCATTTCGGTCAGTGATATCTTCTGCCATTAATGTGAAACGGTTTTTCATTATTTCCTAAGCCTTGTGCTGCTCACATTTCTTACCCATCCAGGATATTTGGGTGGATGTTAAGCTTCAATTATATCTGAATCTCTTCTCTTAGAGAACTCTACACATTGTCCTTTCTCTAACCTCTGATGGACGTGTTGACTTTTTCTATGTCGGCTTGGCTTGGTCTTCATTCGTTTTATATTTGGTTATACTTTGTCATTTGCTCTCAAATCTTTAATTAAATCAGATTTGATAATAAAGAGGTTGATAACAGCCTGAGACTCTTATCCCAAAGCCATGAAAGTCTCCTGCAGACAAAAGGTAAATATAAGCGGAGGCCAAAATGATATAATCTCGGGGAGAATATTCCTGCTCATGTGGTTTTAGGAACCAATGATGGTGCTTTATGCTGAATAACAGCAGTTGAGGGTGTGTTTGTGTGAACAAGGCTGGATGAAAGGCACAAGATCAGATCTTTCCTGCCCAGTGAAGAACACCTTGGCTCTCTGGCCATCATGAAGTTCCTGCTGCTCTTTGTCTTCATGACTATTGCTGAAGCTTTAGTGCAGTAAGTCCTATTCATTCCTCCTTCTGTGCTCTGGGGTAGTAGTGATGTAGCAGTGATAGCTGGTACTAGTGAAGGTCTGATCAGTGAGATTACACCGTGGTCTGAAGAGCTCAGTCACTCAGGCAGTAAAGAGGACAGGTCAGACATTCGGAGACCCACCATGCTACTATTGGGGAAAGTAATCAGCAGTGAGATATGTTTGGGCTGCACACATCTGTGCGACTGTAGAGGGATATAGGACTTTTGCTCTCCTTAGGGATTACAGAATTTGTGTTTGCACAGTGACGGGAATCAGAGCATGAAGACTGGGGTGGGATAAGAGGAAGGATAATCCTAGTATTTATGTCTTGATTCCTGAGCAGAGCAGAATATTATTCTAGGTCCCAGCAGTGAGATGCTCACTAGTTGTGTACTCTCTCCCTGCTCTAAGTGAGGTGATGTCCTACTATAGACACATTACAAAGATAATTATATTACTGATAGTCCCAGTACAGTTCCTGAGCACAGCAGTATAATATATATGAGCGAGACTATGAGACTCTCAGGAGTTGTGTACTCTCTCCCTGCTCTATGTGAGGTGATGTCATACTATAGACACGTTACAATGATAATTATATTACTGATAGTCCCAGTACAGTTCCTGAGCACAGCAGTATAATATATATGAACAAGGTAATGAGACTCTCAGGAGTTGTGTACTCTCTCCCTGCTCTATGTGAGGTGATGTCTACTATAGACAAATTACAAAGATAATTATATTACTGATAGTCCCAGTACAGTTCCTGAGCACAGCAGTATAATATATATGAGCGAGACATGAGACTCTCAGGAGTTGTGTACTCTCTCCCTGCTCTAAGTGAGGTGATGTCCTACTATAGACACATTACAAAGATAATTATATTACTGATAGTCCCAGTACAGTTCCTGAGCACAGCAGTATAATATATATGAAGCAGCTATGAGACTCTCAGGAGTTGTGTACTCTCTCCCTGCTCTATGTGAGGTGATGTCATACTATAGACACGTTACAATGATAATTATATTACTGATAGTCCCAGTACAGTTCCTGAGCACAGCAGTATAATATATATGAGCGAGGCAATGAGACTCTCAGGAGTTGTGTACTCTCTCCCTGCTCTATGTGAGGTGATGTCCTACTATAGACAAATTACAAAGATAATTATATTACTGATAGTCCCAGTACAATTCCTGAGCACAGCAGTATAATATATATGAGCGAGGCAATGAGACTCTCAGGAGTTGTGTACCCTCTCCCTGCTCTATGTGAGGTGATGTCCTACTATAGACACATTACAAAGATAATTATATTACTGATAGTCCCAGTACAGTTCCTGAGCACAGCAGTATAATATATATGAGCGAGACAGTAAGACTCTCAAGAGTTGTGTACTCTCTCCCTGCTCTATGTGAGGTGATGTCCTACTATAGACACATTACAAAGATAATTATATTACTGATAGTCCCAGTACATTCCTGAGCACAGCAGTATAAATATATGACAGGCAATGAGACTCTCAGGAGTTGTGTACCTCTCCCTGCTCTATGTGAGGTGATGTCCTACTATAGACACTTACAAAGATAATTATATTACTGATAGTCCCAGTACAATTCCTGAGCACAGCAGTATAATATATATGAACAAGGCAATGAGACTCTCAAGAGTTGTGTACTCTCTCCCTGCTCTATGTGAGGTGATGTCCTACTATAGACACATTACAAAGATAATTATATTACTGATAGTCCCAGTACAATTCCTGAGCACAGCAGTATAACATATATGAACAGGCAATGAGACTCTCAGAGTTGTGTACCTCTCCCTGCTCTAATGTGAGGTGATGTCCTACTATAGACACATTACAAAGATAATTATATTACTGATAGTCCCAGTACATTCCTGAGCACAGCAGTATAATATATATGAGGGAGCAATGAGACTCTCAGGAGTTGTGTACTCTCTCCCTGCTCTGTGTGAGGTGATGTCATACTATAGACACGTTACAATGATAATTATATTACTGATAGTCCCAGTACAATTCCTGAGCACAGCAGTATAATATATATGAGGGAGGCAATGAGACTCTCAGGAGTTGTGTACCTCTCCCTGCTCTATGTGAGGTGATGTCCTACTATAGACAATTACAAAGATAATTATATTACTGATAGTCCCAGTACAGTTCCTGAGCACAGCAGTATAATATATATGAGCGAGACAGTAAGACTCCAAGAGTTGTGTACTCTCTCCCTGCTCTATGTGAGGTGATGTCCTACTATAGACACATTACAAGATAATTATATTACTGATAGATCCCAGTACAATTCCTGAGCACAGCAGTAAATAATATATGAACAAGGCAATGAGACTCTCAAGAGTTGTGTACTCTCTCCCTGCTCTATGTGAGGTGATGTCCTACTATAGACACATTACAAAGATAATTATATTACTGATAGTCCCAGTACAATTCCTGAGCACAGCAGTATAACATATATGAACAAGGCAATGAGACTCTCAGGAGTTGTGTACTCTCTCCCTGCTCTATGTGAGGTGATGTCATTACTATAGACACTTACAAAGATAATTATATTACTGATAGTCCCAGTACAATTCCTGAGCACAGCAGTATAATATATATGAGGAGGCAATGAGACTCTCAGGAGTTGTGTACTCTCTCCCTGCTCTGATGTGAGGTGATGTCTACTATAGACAATTACAAAGATAATTATATTACTGATAGTCCCAGTACATTCCTGAGCACAGCAGTATAATATATATGAGGGAGAAGTGAGACTCTCAGGAGTTGTGTACTCTCTCCTGCTCTTGTGAGGTGATGTCATACTATAGACACATTACAATGATAATTATATTACTGATGATCCCAGTACAGTTCCTGAGCACAGCAGTATATTATATATGAGCAAGGCAATGAGACTCTCAGGAGTTGTGTACCCTCTCCCTGCTCTATGTGAGGTGATGTCCATACTATAGACACATTACAAAGATAATTATATTACTGATAGTCCCAGTACAGTTCCTGAGCACAGCAGTATAATATATATGAACAAGGCAATGAGACTCTCAGGAGTTGTGTACTCTCTCCCTGCTCTATGTGAGGTGACGTCCTACTATAGACACATTACAAAGATAATTATATTACTGATAGTCCCAGTACAGTTCCTGAGCACAGCAGTATAATATATATGAGCGAGACAGTAAGACTCTCAAGAGTTGTGTACTCTCTCCCTGCTCTATGTGAGGTGATGTCATACTATAGACACGTTACAATGATAATTATATTACTGATAGTCCCAGTACAGTTCCTGAGCACAGCAGTATAATATATATGAGCAAGGCAATGAGACTCTCAGGAGTTGTGTACTCTCTCCCTGCTCTATGTGAGGTGATGTCATACTATAGACACGTTACAATGATAATTATCTTACTTATAGTCCCAGTACAGTTCCTGAGCACAGCAGTATAATATATATGAGCAAGGCAATGAGACTCTCACTAGTTGTGTACTCTCTCCCTGCTCTATGTGAGGTGATGTCCTACTATAGACACATTACAAAGATAATTATATTACTGATAGTCCCAGTACAATTCCTGAGCACAGCAGGATAATGTATATGAACAAGGCAATGAGACTCTCTGGAGTTGTGTACTCTCTTCCTGCTCTATGTGAGGTGATGTCCTACTATAGACACATTACAAAGATAATTACTAATACTGACCTACAAGGCCATCTATAATCTGTCTCCTCCATATATCTCTGAACTAATCTCCCGATATCTTCCCTCACGTAATCTCCGATCCTCCCAAGACCTCCTTCTCTCCTCCACACTTATTCGCTCCTCACCCAACCGCCTCCAAGACTTCTCCCGAATATCCCCCATCCTCTGGAATTCTTTGCCCCAACACATCCGACTATCAAACTCATTCAGATCCTTCAGACGGAACCTGAAAACCCATCTCTTCAGGAAAGCCTACAGCCTGCAATGACCCCGCTGCCTCCTCACCACTACCGGAGTTATTGCCTCAACCAACACCGGAACTGCTGCAACCCCCCGACCTACTGTCTCCTGCCTCACAATCCTGTAGAATGTAAGCCCGAAAGGGCAGGGTCCTCTCCCCTCTGTATCAGTCTGTCATTGTTAGTTTGTTTACTGTAAGTGATACCTGTAATTTGTATGTAACCCCTTCTCATGTACAGCACCATGGAATCAATGGTGCTATAGAAATAAATATTAATAATAATAATAATAATAATTATATTACTGATAGTCCCAGTACAGTTCCTGAGCACAGCAGTATAATATATATGAACAAGGCAATGAGACTCTCAGGAGTTGTGTACTCTCTCCCTGCTCTATGTGAGGTGATGTCATACTAAGACACGTTACAATGATAATTATATTACTGATAGTCCCAGTACAGTTCCTGAGCACAGCAGTATAATATATATGAAACAAGGCAATGAGACTCTCAGGAGTTGTGTACTCTCTCCCTGCTCTATGTGAGGTGATGTCCTACTATAGACACATTACAAAGATAATTATATTACTGATAGTCCCAGTACAGTTCCTGAGCACAGCAGTATAATATATATGACGAGCAAGTAAGACTCTCAGGAGTTGTGTACTCTCTCCCTGCTCTATGTGAGGTGATGTCATACTATAGACACGTTACAATGATAATTATCTTACTTATAGTCCCAGTACAGTTCCTGAGCACAGCAGTATAATATATATGACGAGGCAATGAGACTCTCAGGAGTTGTGTACTCTCTCCCTGCTCTATGTGAGGTGATGTCATACTATAGACACATTACAAAGATAATTATATTACTGATAGTCCCAGTACATTCCTGAGCACAGAAGTATAATATATATGAACAAGGCAATGAGACTCTCAGGAGTTGTGTACTCTCTCCCTGCTCTATGTGAGGTGATGTCATACTATAGACACGTTACAATGATAATTATCTTACTTATAGTCCCAGTACAGTTCCTGAGCACAGCAGTATAATGTTATATAGCAACGGCAATCATGACCTCAGGAGTTTGTAACTCTCTCCTGCCTAGTGAGGTGATGTCACTATATAGTACATTCAATGATAATATATTACTGAATCCCAGTACAGTTCTGAGCAGCATTAATATTATACAGCAAGACTTCAGTGGTACCTCTCCCGTTATGTAGTGATGTCATACTATAGACATTAAATGATAATTATATTACTTATCCATACATCCTAGACAGCAGTATAATATATGCAAGCAATAGACTTCAGATTACTCTCTCCTGCCTATTGAGTGATGTCATACTATAGCACTTACAATGATAATTATATTACTGATATCCCAGACATCTGAGCAAGCAGTATATATATGACAGCATGAACTCTCAGGTTGTGTACTCTCTCCGCTCTATGTGAGTGAGTCTACTTAGACACTTAAATATATTTATAGCCAGTACATTCGAGACGCAGATATTAAGCAAAGAGCCCTCACGTTGTTTCTCTCATGTAAAGGTATGCTTGTCCTAAACTATGACGCCGATTCAAGAATAATTTTTATTATTTCCCAAACAGATTCTAGAACATGCAGAGTATAAATAATGATAGAAAAAGTCAAATTGATACTACTAGTTTTACCTCGACCTCGTCTATTGGGTGAATCATGACTAATACACTTTCATGTACTTATTTCTTTCCACAGTTCTGGCACAGGTTTGTGATTATGCGCCAGGACAATGTAGACTCTCGATGTTGTGACTCCACCTCCTATTGAGTATGTCCAGAGTTAAGTCAGTTTGAGATGATAAATTTGATGGATGGTCCTCATAACATGATTGACCTAGCTGTGATTTATGGCATTGTCTGCTGGAAAAACAGTCCTCAGAGTTGTGGACTTGTCTGCGAAGGTCAGTGTTTTTCAGTAACTGCAGCTTGATTCACGTCTTCATAAATTAACTTCAGGAGTCGAATCAGTCCTTGCAGCCAGCAGCTCTACATCTGAGCTATTGCTGGCTGCAATGTTCCTCTGCTGAACCAGATACCAGTGATGTTCTTCCTGATGGCATTACATAGTTCTCTTGATGGGCTCTGATTGCCAATTCCACCCTATAATATAACTGGCCTGTGGTGTGTCATTGCGAGTTATGTCTTCCAGCCCTTTAGTCAGCTGTTCTCCTGCTTTCCGCTGCTACAAACATGCTCTCCTGTGTACCGACCCTCCTGCTGCACCTGACTACGTTATCTGCCTGCTCCATCTGCTACGAACCTCCTTTTCTGTGTACCGACCTCGGCTGCCACCTGACTAGTTATTTGCCTGCTTCTGCTACAAACACTGCCTTTCCTGTGTACCGACCTCCGGCTGCCACCTGACTACGTTATTTGCCTGCTTCCCTGCTACAAACACTGCCTTTCCTGTGTACCGACCTCGGCCTGCCTTCTGACTACGCTACCTGCCTCTGCTTCCCCTAGTGTTTGCAGTAACATCGGCTCCAACCCAGACGGGATCCTGACATTAACCTGCCCAATTCCAGTCTTGCTGAAGCATCCCCAGATCATCACCGATCCTCCACCAAATTTCACAGTGGGTGCAAGGCACTGTGGCTTGTACGCCTCTCCAGGTCTCTGTCTAACCATTAGACAACCAGGTGTTGGGCAAAGCTGAAAATAGACTCATCAGAGAAGATTACCTTACTCCAGTCCTCTATGGGCCAATCCTTATGGTCTTTGGTAAACTTCAGCCTGGCTCTCCTTTGCTTCTCATTGATGAAAGGCTTTTTTCTAGCTTTACATGACTTGAGCCCTGCCTCTAGGAGCCTGTTACGAACTGTTCTTGCCGTGCACTTCACCCCAGCTGCCATTTGTCATTCCTTTTGTGGGTCACTTGATGTCATCCTGCAGTTGTTGAGTGACATTTGAATAAGATGATGGTCATCCCGGTCAGTGGAGAGTCGTTTTCGCCCTCTGCCGATCTGTAGCTTTGTTGTCCTCAATGTCTGCTGCTTGACCTTGTTGTAATGGACTGTCGTCTTAGAAATGTTAAGGATGAAGGCAACATGACGCTCACTGTATCCCTCTGCTAGTAAAGCCAGAATGGAGCCCTTCTTTTCCTCACTGAAGACTTTTCTTTCCAACTCCTTTGGCATGGGTAAAAGTTATTTTTTCATTCCTACTTAGTTTTGGGATATTACTAGCACTTGTTTTGCCTCCAGCTTGTCCTATTGCAGGAGGATTGTGACCCCACAGCAGGGTTTTTGTTTTTTTTAAAAGTTTTGAAAAAGATCTGTATAAGATCGAAACGCGTCGCTTGTACCATTGCATGCACACTGTCTATGGAGTTTTTACTACACTGAAATGTTTTTTGAAAAAAGCACTAATAAAATTTCAAGATTTTTTAAGGAGCTGGAACAATCCCTTTTTTTTCACTATTGGAAACATGACATCTAGTCAAGATGGAGTTCCGTGCACCTGCAGGTCAAGTTGGTGAGCTGGCTAAGGTTTTGTACCTTTTTTTCTTATAAGTGTTTTTCATACTTTCCTTCGTTAAATAAGATTTGGCTCCGGTGATCACTAATCAGAAGAACATTAAGTAGAATGAGGTGAACTCTGGATGGAATTCAGTGAAGCGGATTGTTATAAAGCTGTGCAGTGGGCTCTTCAGTTTTGCCAGAGCTGTATATGAACAAGGCAATGAGACTCTCACTAGTTGTGTACTCTCTCCCTGCACTGTGTGAGGTGATGTCATACTAGAGACCAGGGCCGGCTCCAGGTTTTTATGGGCCCCGGGCGAAAGAGCCTCAGTGGCCCCCCTTAACACAGACCACGATTCATGATGCACAGATACTGCAGAGAAATATAGGTACAGTACAATGCCAAATACTTCTCTTCTTCCATTACATGAGTGATACTGTTGTAAATTCTACAATAGCTCAAAAACCGCCAAATCCTCACAGCACACAGAACAGACTGGACAGTACAGTCCTCCATACAATATTATGGGCACCACATAGTCTCCCCCTCATCACCCATATAATACCCCATGCAGGATGTCATCCCTCCATCCCCCATATAATGCTCCATACAGGATACTGATCCCCATATAATGCTCCATACAAAATATGGAGCTCTCCTCTGCACTGTGCTGCGTTCTGCATTGTTACGGCTCAGGAAAGGGCGCTGTGGAAAGACTCCCCATTATCATCATCATTGCCTCCCCATCATCATCATTGCCTCCCCATCATTATAATTGCCTCCCCATCATCATCATCATCATTGCCTCCCCATCATCATCATCATTGCCTCCCCATCATCATCATTGCCTTCCCATCATCATCATCATCATCATCATCATCTCCCCATCATCATCATTGCCTACGGCTCCTCATCACCATCACTGCCTCCCCCCACCACCATCACACATACAGCACCACACACAGACAGCACCGCACTACATACACACACACAGACACCTCACATCTCACCTGTCCGGCGTCCGCGCTCTTCTTGCTTGATGACGTCATTCAGCGGCGCTGCTGTGAGAGGAAGCGCAGGTGCCCCCTGGAGCCCGGAGCTGCGGCAGCGGGAGGCACGGGGAGAGGTAAATATTGCGCCGTCTGCTGCCGGGGCCCTGAGCAGTCCCCCTAATCAGGATAATTAACCTTTTCATTCAGGTTACCATTGTGCAACTTATAACATAACACTGCTATGTTGACGTTGTAGTAGAATTCTTCAATAAAATGGTGCCGGAGTCAGCGCGTGCACATACCACAATATCCGGCGCCATTTTATTAAAGACACTGTATAAATGTACCAATAAAAATTCTCTCCACCCGGGCGTAAAACAGGTTCAATGGCTAGTTTCTATATAATGCTGTGTGACTCCTGAATATGTGTTATTCCTTTATTGATGTCATATATATAGTGGGTTCAGAAAGTCTTCAGACCCCTTTACATTTTTTCCTTTATTTCATTGCAGCCATTTGGTAAATTCAGTAAAGTTCATTTTTCTCATTAATGTGCACTCTGCTCCACATCTTTACTGAAAAAAACAGAAATGTAGAAAATTTTGCAAATTTATTAGAAAAGAAAACCTGAAATATCACATGGTCATAAGTATTCAGACCATTTGCTCAGTATTGAGTAGAAGCTCCTTTTGAGTTAGTACAGTCATGAGTCTTCTTGGGAATGATAACAAGTTTTTCACCCCTGGATTTGGGGATCCTCTGCCATTCTTCCTGGCAGATCCTCTCCTGTTCCGTCAGGTTGGATGGTGAACGTTGGTGGACAGAAGAACCATCTCAAGGAGGATCACGGGGAAATGGACAGCATGTGACGTAAATATGAGTGTCTGAGCAAAGGGGCTGAATACTTATGACCATGGGATATTTCAGTTTTTCTTTTTAGAATAAATTTGCTAAATTACTTTCTGAACCCACTGTATGTTCCTGTATAGGTTTTTTTCATCATCCTTGTGGTACAACCTATGTACCGACAATTCCACCTAGTGCACGCCATACAGTATAATACGATGCGAGTAGCACGTTATAAAGGTTTTATACCATATTATTTGTATTATATCAATGACTTTCCCTTTTTAGCATATTTGCAAATATTACACTTATTTCCACACTTCAAAACCTTTTCTAGATAGCAGTGCAGTTTCCCCGTTATTTTTCCATACACACCAGGGATAGTATATTACTTATTGCGTCACCTCTTTTTACAATTCTATACTCTTTATTTCACATCTTATTTCTTGTTTTGTCTCGGTGTAGTATGGGGATATATTTATTTAATAAGAATTCTTATATTTTTACGTTCCAACCTATATACAATAAAATGATCCAGATGGTGTTCTATGGCTTCAAAGGCCAATGATGCTGTACATGCGAATGTCAGATGAAAACATCGCAATAACAACATAAATAAACCCAAATGTTTCCCGAAAAAATCTCCAGTTCATGCATTGGACACTTTCCAATCTATTGTGGAAAAATAACTAATTGCGTTACATAGTGAGAACGTACGTCTGGAGGGTGGTGATGGTGAAAAAAACCTAATCTTTCAAAAAACAACGTGGATGAAATTTATACCCTAAAAAATAATGAAAATCTTGTGATAAAAAAATCTGATAAAATGGAAGACAGGATGTGTGGTGGGAATGGATGACGAAATATACACTGCTCAAAAAATTATAGGGAACACTCCAATAACATCCTAGATCTGAAGGAATGAAATATTCTCATTGAATACTTTGTTCTGTACAAAGTTGAATCTGCTGTCAACATAATCACACAAATATCATCAATGGAAATCAAATTTATTAACCAATGGAGGCCTGGATTTGGAGTCACCCACAAAATTAAAGTAAAATGTAATGTCCGTAAAACAAGTCAAAATGAGGCTCAGTAGTGTGTGTGGCCTCCACGTGCCTGTATGACCTCCCTACAATGCCTGGGCATGCTCCCGATGAGGCAGAGCATGGTCTCCTGAGGGATCTCCTCCCAGACCTGGACTAAAGCATCCGCCAACTCCTGGACAGTCTGTGGTGCAACGTGACGTTGGTGGATGGAGGAAGACATGATGTCCCAGATGTGCTCAATCGGATTCAGGTCTGGGGAACGGGCAGACCAGTCCATAGCTTCAATGCCTTCATCTTGCAGGAACAGCTGACACTCCAGCCACATGAGGTCTGGCATTGTCCTGCATCAGGAGGAACCCAGGGCCAACCGCACCAGCATATGGTCTCACAAGTGGTCTGAGGATCTCATCTCGGTACCTAATGGCAGTCAGGCTACCTCTGGCGAGCACATGGAGGGCTGTGTGGCCCTCCAAAGAAATGCCACCCCACACCATTACTGACCCACTGCCAAACCGGTCATGCTGGAGGATGTTGCAAGCAGATCGCTCATCTCCAGACTCTGTCACGTCTGTCACATGTGCTCAGTGTGAACCTGCTTTCATCTGTGAAGAGCACAGGGCGCCAGTGGCAAATTTGCCAATCCTGGTGTTCTGTGGCAAATGCCAAGCGTTTTTGGGCTGTGAGCACAACCCCCATCTGTGGACGTCAGGCACTCAGACCATCCTCATGAAGTCGGTGTCTAACTGTTTGTGCAGACAGATGTACATTTGTGGCCTGCTGGAGGTCATTTTGCAGGGATCTGGCAGTGTTCCTGTTCCTCCTTGCACAAAGGCGGAGGTAGCGGTCCTGCTGCTGGGTTGTTGCCATCCTACGGCCCCCTCCTGGTGTACTGGCCTGTCTCCTGGTAGCGCCTCCAGCCTCTGGACAATACGCGGACAGACACAGCAAACCTTCTTGCCACAGCTCACATTGATGTGCCATCCTCGATGACCTGCACTACCTGAGCCACTTGTGTGGGTTGTAGAGTCCGTCTCATGCTACCACGAGTATGAAAGCACAACGAACATTCAAAACTGACCAAAACATCAGCCACAAATGTTGTGAATAATCTGGAGGCGACTTCTGAGCTGGGGCTCCCTCCGGTGGTTGCTGAGGGGAATGAACTGATTGCTGAATGGCCTTCAGCTGGCTCTGAATGGTATGATATAAGTGATCTGAGTTCCCAGCAGCCTTGCCAGTAATCAATTGTTCCTCTGGTCTTGCTTGGAGCACAGCTTGCTTTCATGCTCTCATTCAGATAAGTGTTTTGCCTTTTTTTTTCCTCTGTTGGATTTTCACTGCTGGTTTGCTGCTTGCAGTGGAATACAGCCTGGTCCCCTTTTGGGGTCTGGCGCTGCAATTGTGCTCATTTTGTGTTTGCACTTTTGCCTTGTTCCTTTGTCACTTTTTATTTGCTGTGTTGCTGTGTATTACACAAGAGATCTGATTTAGGTGGCAGAGATCGTGTGATCTCAGGTTTTTTGTTAATCAGAAGTGTTGGTATTTTTGTCAGGGGTTTTTCTTGGATTGCAGTCAGAATTCTTTCCTGTAATTTTCTATCTAGACAGATTGGGCCCCAGCGTTTTCTCATTCTATTTTCTGTCTGTGTCCGTATTTTCTTCTTGTCTAACCGCCATTACATGTTTGGGGGCTTCCTATTTCTTTGGGGATTCTGCTCCGGGGCAGATAGCTTTCATCTTTCTGCCTTTAGGTGTAGTTATTTCTCCGGCTGTGACGAGGCGTCTAGGATCACCGTAGGTACGCTCTACGGCTGCTTCTAGTGTGGCGGTTAGTTTAGAGTACTGCAATCCAATAGTTTCCAGCCTCCCTGGTGTATTACTATTTTGGTTATTTTTTGCAATTTTTCCTCAGCTACCGAAACATAACAGTATTACCGGCCACACTGAAAATTATATGGTACTCACAGAAGGGAAAAATAGTAAAAAGGGGAAAAAAAAAAGGGAGTTGTCAGAATTTTTTTTTCTCTCTCATCTGTTTGTTGCATTTTTTTTCCCTCTTTTTCTCTGGGTGCTGAGGAGGATTTTTTTTTTCTCTCAATGGAGTTTGCACAGTTGTCTGGCCGTGTGGATCAGCTTGCCACTGAAGTTCGGAGTATTGCTACCTATCTTGCTAGGTTACCGGTTGTGGAACCTAGGATCCCCATGCCAGATTTATTTTTGGGGGATAGGTCTAAATTTCTGAATTTCAAAAATAACTGTAAGTTGCTTTTTGCCTTAAAGCCTAAGTCCTCAGGGAACGCAGCACAGCGGGTTCGAATTGTCATCTCTCTGCTGCGCGGCGACCCGATGTTGATGTATTTTTTCAGGCTCTGGGGTTATTGTACGATGAACCTAATGTCACTGATCAAGCTGAAAAGACCTTGTTGGCATTAAATCAGGGTCTTGTACTGTCAGAAATTTTGAAAGTGGGCAGTCCTGACCAAATGGAATGATAATGCTTTGGCAGCCCTTTTTCGGAAGGGTCTGGTAGAGAATGTAAAGGACGTTATGGTGGGATTTCCTGTTCCCTCTGGTCTCAATGATTCTATGTCTTTGACTATTCAAATTGACAGACGTTTACGGGAGCGCAGAGGTATGCGTGAGATGGTGTTGCCTTGTGAGCCAGCTCCTGAGCCCATGCAGTGTTATGGAGTGATTTCTGGGGTTCAGCGTCATGAGTTTCGTAAGCGCAATGGGTTATGTTTCTACTGTGGTGACGCTTCCCATGCTATTTCTGTCTGCCCTAAGCGGGGAAGACGTTTTGCGTGCTCAGTTGTCTTGGGTAGTGTTCAGACTAAATTTCTGTTGACTGCTACCCTGATAAACCCCAGTTTTCTACTCAGGTGATAATGAGGGTTGAACCAGATCATCAGGAGAGTTGCAAATTTCTGGTGTTGCATAATCTGCATGACATTATTTTACTGGGTTTCCCTTGGTTACAGACTAATAATCCTGTTTTGGATTGGAAATCTATGTCTGTGACCAGTTGGTGCTGCCAATGTGTTAATACTGACACTCCTGTTTTTTCTGCCTCTCCCCAGTCTCAGGATGTCCCTGACTTTTTGACAGATTTTTCTGATGTGTTTAGTGAAAGTAAATCTGCATCTTTACCTCCTCACAGGAGCTATGATTGCGCTATTGAGTTAGTGCCTGGTGCTAAATTTCCTAAAGGTCGCCTTTTTAATTTATCTGTACCGGAACACGATGCTATGTGATCTTATATCAAGGAGTCATTGGAGAAGGGTCATATCAGACCATCCTCTTCACCCTTGGGCGCCGGTTTTTTCTTTGTGGCCAAAAAGGATGGTTCATTGAGGCCGTGTATTGATTATCGCCTCCTGAACAATATCACTGTTAAATATCAATATCTGTTACCCTTGATTTCTGACCTATTTTCCAGAGTGAAAAGTGCTAGTTGGTTTACCAAGCTTGACCTCAGGGGGGCGTATAACCTTATTCGCATTAAGCACGGGGATGAATGGAAGACGGCGTTTAATACCCCAGAGGGGCATTTTGAGTACCTAGTGATGCCTTTTGGGCTTACTAATGCCCCTTCCGATCTCCAATCCTTTATGAATGATATTTTCAGGGATTTTGTGGATAAATTTCTGATTGTTTATTTGGATGATATCTTGATTTTTTCCAATGACTGGGACTCTCATGTGAAACATGTTCGGACTGTGTTCCAGATTTTGAGAGAGAATGCTCTGTACAGTCATGGCCAAAAGTTTTGAGAATGACACAAATATTAATTTTTACAAAGTCTACTGCTTCACTTTTTCTAATGGCAATTTGCATATACTCCAGAATGTTATAAAGAGTGATCAGCTTAACAGCAATTACTTGCAAAGTCAATATTTGGCTAGAAAATGAACTTTATCCCCCAAAACACATTTCAACATCATTGCAGCCCTGCCTTAAAAGGACCAGCTAACCTCTTTTCAGTGATTGCTCCAGTAACACAGGTGTGGGTGTTGATGAGGACATGGCTGGAGATCAATCTGTCATGGTTAAGTAAGAATGACACCACTGGACACTTTAAAAGGAGGCTGGTGCTTGGCATCATTGTTTCCCTTCTGTTAACCATGGTTATCTCTAAAGAAACACGTGCAGTTAACATTGCAATGCACAAAATGGCCTAACAGGGAAGAGTATCGCAGCTAGAAAGATTTCACCTCAGTCAACAATCTATCTCATCATCAAGGACTTCAAGGAGAGAGGTTCCATTGTTGCCAAAAAGGCTTCAGGGCGCCCAAGAAAGACCAGCAAGCGCCAGGACCGTCTCTTAAAAGTGTTTCAGCTGCGGGATCGGGCTACCAGCAGTGCAGAGCTTGCTCAGGAATGGCAGCAGGCAGGTGTGAGTGCATCTGCACGCACTGTGAGGCGGAGGCTCTTGGAGCAAGGCCTGGTCTCAAGGAGGGCAGCAAAGAAGCCACTTCTCTCCAGAAAAAACATCATGGACAGACTGATATTCTGCAAAAGGTACAGGCAGTGGACTGCTGAGGACTGGGGTAAAGTTATTTTCTCTGATGAATCCCCTTTTCGATTGTTTGGGACATCAGGAAATCGCCTCATTCGGAGAAGACAAGGTGAGCGCTACCACCAGTCTTGTCTCATGCCAACTGTTAAGCATCCTGAAACCATTCATGTGTGGGGTTGCTTCTCAGCCAAGGGAATCGGCTCTCTCACAGTCTTGCCTAAAAACACAGCCATGAATAAAGAATGGTACCAGAATGTCCTCCAAGGGCAACTTCTCCCAACCCTCCAAGAGCAGTTTGGCAATCAACAATGCCTTTTCCAGCATGATGGAGCACCTTGCCATAAAGCAAAGGTGATAACTAAATGGCTCAGGGAACAAAACATAGAGATTTTGGGTCCATGGCCTGGAAACTCCCCAGATCTTAATCCCATTGAGAGCTTGTGGTCAATCATCAAGAGACGGGTGGACAAACAAAAACCTAAAAATTCTGACAAAATGAAAGCATTGATTGTGCAAGAATGGACTGCTATCAGTCAGGAGTTGGTCCAGAAGTTGATTGAGAGCATGCCAGGGAGAATTGCAGAGGTCCTGAAGAAGAAGGGTCAACACTGCAAATATTGACTTGCTGCATTAACTCATTCTAACTGTCAATATAAGCTTTTGTTACTCATATGTTTGCAATTATTATATTTCTGTCTGTGATAAAAACATCTGTCAAACACACATAAAAACCAGAGGGCAGCAGATCATGTGAAAATATAATATTTGTGTCATTCTCAAAACTTTTGGCCATGACTGTATGTGAAGGGATCAAAGTATCTTTTTGGCGTACAGAAGGTGTCAGGAGTCGAACTCAGTACCTCTTGTCCACTGGCCAGCAGCTCTACCATCTGAGCTATTCTGCTGGCTGCAAAGTTCCTTGCTGAACCCAGATACCATTGACTGTTCTTCCTGATTGGCTACACCTAGTGCTCTCTTGATTGGGCCTCTGATTGCCAATTACACACCCTATATAAACCTGGCCCTGTGGGTGTGTCATTGCGAGATTATTGAGCTCCAAGCCTTTAGTCAAGCGTTTCCTGCTGATCCATTGCTACAAACACTGCTCTCCTGTGAACCAACCTCGGCCTGCCACCTGACTTCGTTATCCGGCTGATCCATTGCTACAAACACTGCTTTCCTGTGTACCGACCTCCGGCTGCCACCTGACTACTCTACCTGCCTCTGCTCCCCTAGTGTTTGCAGTAACATCGGCTCCAACCCAGACGGGATCTTGACAGAAGGTCTCATTTCTGGGATTCATTTTGTCTCCGTCTGTTATTGAAATGGACCCGGTCAAGGTTCAGGCCATCTGTAATTGGGTTCAACCTACTTCATTGAAGGCTCTTCAGAGATTTTTGGGTTTTGCCAATTTTTATCGTAAATTTATTGGTAATTTCTCCGGTATTGTTGAACCATTGACTGATTTGACCAAAAAGGGTTCCGATGTGGTGAATTGGCCTTCTGAGGCAGTTTCTGCGTTTCAGGAACTTAAGCATAGATTCATTTCTGCTCCAGTTCTACGGCAGCCTGATGTTTCTCTGCCGTTTCAGGTGGAGGTTGATGCCTCTGAGATTGGGGCAGGTGCCGTTTTGTCCCAAAGGGATCCAGAGACCTCTAAGAGTAACCCTTGTGCCTTTTTCTCTCGAAAATGAACGTAATTATGATGTGGGTAATCAGGAGTTATTGGCCATGAAGTGGGCCTTTGAAGAGTGGAGACATTGGCTGGAAGGAGCAAAACATCAGGTGGTGGTCCTCACGGACCATAAGAACCTGGTTTATCTCGAATCAGCCAAGCGACTTAATCCTAGACAGGCCAGGTGGGCCTTGTTTTTCACACGTTTTAATTTTGTGGTTTCTTTTCTTCCGGGCACTAAGAATGTTAAGGCGGATGCCCTGTCGAGGAGTTTCTTTGCAGATTCTCCTGAGTTATCTGATCCTGCTGTTATTTTCAAAGAGGGTGTGGTTCTTTCCGCCATCCGCCCAATTTGAGACTGGCTCTGGAGGGGTGTCAGGAGGATAAACCTGAGCGCTGCCCTGTTGGGAAATTGTTTGTCCCAGACCAGTGGAGGAAGAGTGTGATTTCTGAAATTCATTGTTCAGCGTTGGCTGGCCATCCCAGGATTTTTGGCACCAGAGACTTGGTGAGTCGGTACTTTTGGTGGCCTACTTTGTCTCGTGACGTCAGGGACTTTGTGCAGTCCTGTGGGACTTGCTCTCTTTCCAAGCCTCAATCTAGTGGTTTGTTAATGCCATTACCTGTGCCCAGGAGGCCATGGACCCATATCTCTATGGATTTTATTTCCGACCTCCCTGTCTCTCAGAGAATGACCGTTATCTCGTTAATCTGTGATAGGTTTTTCCAAGATGATACATATTGTGCCATTACCTAAGTTGCCTTCCTCCTCCGAATTGGTGCCTTTGTTCTTTCAGCATGTGGTTCGGTTACATGGCATTCCGGAGAACATTGTGTCTGACAGAGGAGTCCAGTTTGTTTCCAGATTTTGGAGGACATTTTGTTCTAAATTTGGTGTTCAGTTATCTTTTTCCTCTGCATTTCACCCTCAGACCAATGGACAAACCGAGAGAACAAACCAGACCTTGGAGACTTATTTGAGATGTTTTGGGTCTGCTGATCAAGATGACTGGGTCTCTTTTTTGCCTTTGGCGGAGTTTGCTCTTAATAATAGGGCTAGCTGTTATGTTTTGGTAGCTCAGGAGAGCAGGCAAAAACGGCAATACACCAGAGAGGTTGGAATCTACTGGATTGCAGTACCCTGACTAACCACCACAACTAAAGGCAGCCGTGGAGCGTTCCTACGTTGGTCCTAGATGCCTCGTCACAGCCTGAGAGGTTAACTACACCTAAAGATAGAAAGAGGAAAGCTATCTGCCCCGGAGCAGATCCCCAAAACATAGGAAGCCCCCAAACATGTAATGGCGGTTAGACAAGAGGTAATACAGACACAGACAGAAAATAGTATGAGCAAACGCTGGGGCCCTATCTGCCTAGACAGAAAAGGATAGGAAGGATACTTACTGCAATCCGACAAAAAACCCTAAAAAAAGCCAACACTACAAATTGCAAAAACACCTGAGATCACACGACCTCTAACACCTAAATTAGTTCTCTGGTGTAACAAAACTAAGCCGCAGCCACTGAAAAAACTGTAAAAGGCAAATGAACAAACAACAGTGGCTCCAGAGGAACCGAGAGGAGCACAAGCCCCTGGGGAGGGGAACCTGGCCAACCTCACAGAAATGCAGAGAAATATGCAAATGGCAAGCACAAAAACAAAAAACAGAAAATATCTTATCTGAGAGCAGGAGAAGAGGCAAGACTCAGCAAGCTTCCAAGTTGAGCCAGGAAAACAACGTTGAGACAAGAACAATTGATCACCGGCAACCATGATGGGAGGAAACCTCCCTTATATCCAACCAGTCTGTGATTCCTGATTGCCAATCCTCATTGAATGGTTCAGTACTGTTTGTAACCACCAGAGGGAGCTTCTGCTCAGAATTCATTTCTAAAACATTCACAACAGCTAGCTCTGCCACCTTGATGTCTCCATTTTTTCTGCAATTCTGGGTTTCACCCTCGATTTTCTTCAGGACAGGTGGAGGCTTCTGTCTGTCCGGGGGTTGACTCTATTGTGCAGCGTATGCAGCAGATTTGGGACCAGGTAGTGGAGAGGTTGTCTCTCTCTCAGGAGAAGGCCCAGCGGTTTGCCAACCGGCATAGGACTGATGGTCCTCGTTTTAAAGTGAGGGACTTGGTTTGGTTGTCCTCAAGAAATATCCCTATGAAGGTTGCATCTCCAAAATTTAAGCCAAGGTTCATTGGACCTTATAAGATCATGGAAATTATTAATCCGGTTTCCTTCCGTTTGCTTCTTCCAGGGACATTTAAGATCCATAACGTGTTCCACAAGTCGTTATTGAAGAGGTTTGTCGAGCCAGTGGTTGCTATGGCTGCACCTACTGACCCTGTTTTGGTTGAGGGCAATTTGGAGTATGGGTTGAGAAAATATTGGATTCTCGTTTTGCTAGACAGAAACTCCAGTATTTGGTTAAGTGGAGAGGTTAAGGTCAGGAGGACAATTCTTGGGTGTTTGCTTCGGACATCCATGCTGGGAGACTTATCCGTGCCTATCATCGAGCTCATCCTGATCGGCCTGGTTGCGCAGGTGAGGGTTCGGTGACCCCTCCTCAAGGGGGAGGTACTGTTTTTGAATAATCTGGAGGCGACTTCTGAGCTGGAGCTCCCTCCGGTGTTGCTGAGGGAATGAACTGATTGCTGAATGGCCTTCAGCTGGCTCTGAATGGTATGAATAAGCCTTGCCTGTAATCAATTGTTCCTCTGGTCTTGCTTGGAGCACAGCTTGCTTTCATGCTCTCATTCAGATAAGTGTTTTGCCTTTTTTTTTTCCTCTGTTGGATTTTCACTGCTGGTTTGCTGCTTGTAGTGGAATACAGCTTGGTCCCCTTTTGGGGTCTGGCGCTGCAATTGTGCTCATTTTGTGTTTGCACTTTTGCCTTGTTCCTTTGTCACTTTTTATTTTCGTGTTGCTGTGTGTTTACACCA
>JARQOD010007700.1:0-38340 GCA_033576555.1 Oophaga sylvatica
ATACGGGGGTGCGGCGGGGGGAGGGGGAGCGGGGGATGTCGGATTATACTTACCTCTCCGCCGGCGCGGTCTCTGCAGCCCCCTGCTTCTCCCACGATCTCTGGCTCCTTCCTGCAGCGGTCATATGGCACCGCTCATTAAAGTCATGAATATGCAGATATTCATGACTTTAATGAGCGGTACCATGTGACTGCTGTAGGAAGGAAGCGCTGTGGAGAGCGCCGGGAGAAGAGGAGAGACTGCAGGGACGCGCGGCGGAGGGGTGAGTATATGCTATATTTACCTGTCCCCGTGCCACCATTGCGCGCTGCTCCCTCTGTCCTGGCTGTAAATGATCAGGCAGAGGGCGCGATGACGTCGTTAGTGAGCGCCGCGCCCCCTGCCTGATCATTCACTGCCGAGGACCAGGAAGAGGACGCAGCGCTGCGGTGCAGAGAGGACAGGTAAATATCTCAGGTGCCGGGGTCCTGAGCGATCGGTGACACCGGCACCTGTCCCCCAGCGACGAGAGGTGAGTATGTCATTTTTTTTTTTCTTGCAGCAGCTTATGGGGCATAATCTGGAACATATGGGGGCATAATATGGAGCATATGGAGGCATAATATGGAGCATATGGGGGCATAAACTGTGGAACATATGGGGCATAATCTGGAGCATATGGGGGCATAAGCTGTGGAACATATGGGGGCATAATCTGGAGCATATGGGGCATAATATGGAGAATATGGGGGCATAAGCTGTGGAAATATGGGGGCATAATATGGGGACATAAGCTGTGGAACATATGGGGGCATAAGCTGTGGAACATATGGGGCATAATCTGGAGCATATGGGGGCATAATCTGTGGAATATATGGGGCATAATCTGGAGCATATGGGGGCATAATCTGTGGATCATACGGGGGCATAATCTGTGGAATATATGGGGCATAATCTGGAGCATAATCTCTGAAGCATATTGGGCATAATCTGGAGCATATAGGGGCATAATCTGGAGCATATAGGGGCATAATCTGTGGAGCATATTGGGCATAATCTGTGGAGCATCATATGGGGGCATAATCATTTTTCACCCTAGGCTTATACACGAGTCAATAAGTTTACCCAGTTTTTTGTGGCAAAATTAGGGGGGTCGGCTTATACACTGGTTGGCTTATACATGAGTATATACGGTACTTTGTTCATATTATGATATGACATGCCAGTCTTTGCTATAAATGGACAATATTTGAAAAAATATATTGTAATATATAGAGAGAATTATTAAAAATTCGACATGAATACAACAGTGCTTCCCAGCAAATATATTTATTATGCAAGAGTAAAGACTGCTTGTGCAGAATTTTGGATAGCTGCTAATGATGAAAAAAGGGAGGTGATTATATATCCCAAGTTGTAAAGCTTATGTAAATGGGTTTTGCTCCAATGTAATATTGGTATTCATATATAGCTATTATACTGCCATCAAGTGACATGTATTAGAGAGAATGCAATGATTATTCCAAGTGAGCAATTCCCGTTTGAGCCTTTGAGAAGGAAATTTTCTTTACAGTGGGTACAGAAAGTATTCAGACCCCTTTGCATTTTTTACTCTTTGTTTCAATGTAGCCATTTTGTAAGTTCAGCAAAGTTCATTTTTTTCTCATTAATGTACACTCTGCATCCCATCTTGACTGAAAAGAAACAGAAATGTAGAAATTTTTGCAAATTTATTAAAAAAGAAAAACTAAAATATCATATGGTCATAACTTAAGTATTCAGACCCTTTGTTCAGACACTCATATTTAAGTCACATGTCCATTTCCTTGTGATTCTCCTTGAGATGGTTCTACTCCTTTATTGAAGTCCAGCTGTGTTTAATTAAACTGATAGGACTTGATTTGTAAAGGCACACACCTGTCTATATAAGACCTCACAGCTCACAGTGCATGTCAGACCAAATGAGAATCATGAGGTCAAAGGAACTGACCAAGGAGCTCAGAGACAGAATTGTGGCAAGGCACAGAACCTGCCTAGGTTACAACAGAATTTCCGCAGTATTCAAGGTTCCTAAAAGCACAGTGGCCTCCATAATCCTTAAATAGAAGAAGTTTGGGACCATCAGAAGTCTTCCTAGACCTGGCCATCCAGGCAAACTGAGCAATCATGGGAGAAGAGGCCTTGGTGAGAGAGGTAAACAAGAACCCCAAGATCACTGTGGCTGAGCTGCAAAGATGCAGTAGGGAGATTGGGAAAGTTCCACAAAGTCTACTATCACTGCAGCCCTCCACCAGTCAGGTCTTTATGGTAGAGTGGCCCAACAGAAGACTCTCCTCATTGCAAGACTTATGAAAGCTCTCATAGAGTTTGCTAAAAAAAAACACATGAAGGACTCACAGACTATGAGAAATAAGATTCTCTGGTCTGATGAGACAAAGATAGAACTTTTTGGTGATAATTCTAAGCAGTATGTGTGGAGAAAACCAGGCACTGCTCATCACCTGCCCAATACAATCCCACCAGTGAAACATAGTGGTGGCAGCATCATGCTATGGGGGTGTTTTTCAGCTGCAGGGACAGGACGACTGGTTGCAATTGAAGGAAACATGAATGCAGCCAAGTACAGAGATATCCTGGATGAAAACCTCTTCCACAGTGCCTTGGAGCTCAGACTTGGCAGAAGGTTCATCTTCCAACAAGACAATGACCTTGAGCACACAGCTAAAATAACAAAGGATTGGCTTCAGAACAACTCTTTAACCATTCTTGACTGTCCCAGCCATAGCCCTGACCTAAACCCAATTGTGCTTCTTTGGAGAGATGTTATGAATGTGCTAGAGATGGTTTTGGAACAGAGGCTACCTCTGGTGGTTACAGACAGTACTGAACCTTTCAGTGAGGAATGGCAATCTGGGATCGCTGACTGGTCTGATATAAGGGAGGTTCCCTCCCATGATGGTTGCGCGTGATCAATTGTTCTTGTCTCAGTTGTGGTTCCTGGTTCATTTGGAAGTTTGCTGAGTCTTGCCTGCATCTTCTGCTTTCAGATAAGATATTTTCTGCTTTTATTTTTGTGCTTGCTTTTTGCATAGTTCTCTGCACTTTTGTGGAGGTCAGCCAGGTCCCCTTCTGGGGCCTGAGCTCCTCTCAGTTTATCTGTGGCCACTGTTATTTATTCATTTGCTTTTTCCTGTTTTTTCAGTGGCTGTGGCTTAGTTTTGTTACACCAGAGTTCTGACTTAGGTGGTGGAGATTGTATGATCTCAGGTGTTTTTGCAATCAGAAGAGTTGGTATTTTTTAGGGGTTTTTTTTGGATTGCAGTAAGAATCCTTTCCTGTACTTTTCTGTCTAGACAGATTGGGCCCCAGCGTTTGCTCATTCTATTTTCTGTCTGTGTCCGTGCTTCTTCTTGTCTAACCGCCATTACATGTTTGGGGGCTTACTATTTTCTTTGTGGATCTGCTCCGGGGCAGATAGCTTTCCTCTTTCTGCCTTTAGGTGTAGTTATCTCTCAGGCTGTGACGAGGCGTCTAGGATCAACGTAGGAACGCTCCACTGCTACCTTTAGTTGTGTGGTTAGTTCAGGTTACTGCAATCCAATAGGTTCCAGCCTCTCTGGTGTATTGCCGTTTTTGTTTTTTCTCCTCAGCTACTTAAACATAACAGTATCACCGGCCATACTGAAAATTATATGGTACTCACAGAAGCAAAAAATAGTGTGGAAAGAAAAAAAAAAGTCACAGTTGTCAGAGATTTTTTTTTCCTGTTTGTGGCATTTTTTCCCTCTTTTTCTTGGGTGCAGAGGAGGATTTTTTTTTCTCTCTCTCTCAATGGAGCTTGCACAGTTGTCTGGCCGTGTGGATCAGCTTGCCACTGAGGTACGGAGTATTGCTACCTATCTTGCTGGATTGCCGGTTGTGGAATCTAGGATTCCCATGCCAGATTTGTTTTTGGGGGATCGGGCTAAATTTCTGAATTTCAAAAATAACTGTAAGTTGTTTTGTGCCTTAAAGCCTAAGTCCTCAGGGAACGCAGCACAGCAGGTTCAAATTGTCATCTCTCTACTGCGCGGCGACCCTCAGGATTGGGCTTTTTCCCTGAGATCCTGATTTGAATGATATTGATGTATTTTTTCTGGCTCTGGGGTTATTGTACGATGAACCTAATGTCATTGATCAAGCTGAAAAAATCTTGTTGGCATTAAATCAGGGTCTTGAAGACGCTGAGTTGTACTGTCAGAAATTCCGAAAGTGGGCAGTCCAGACCAAATGGAATGATGATGCTTTGGCAGCCCTTTTTCGGAAGGGGCTGTCAGAGAATGTAAAGGATGTTATGGTGGGATTCCCTGCTCCCTCTGGTCTCAATGATTCTATGTCATTGGCTATTCAAATTGACAGACATTTGCGTGAGCGCAGAGGTATGCGTGGGATAGTGTTGCCTTGTGAGCCAACTTCTGAGCCCATGCAGTGTGATGGAGTGACTTCTGGGGCACAGCGTTATGAGTTTCGAAAGCGCAATGGGTTATGTTTCTACTGTGGTGACGCCTCTCATGCTATTTCAGTCTGCCCTAAGCGGGGAAGACGTTTTACATGCTCAGTTGTCTTGGGTAGTGTTCAGACTAAATTTCTGTTGACTGTTACCCTGATTTGCTCCCTGTCCACATTTTCTGCTCAGGCTTTTGTTGATTCAGGAGCAGCTATTAACCTGATGGATTTTGACTTTGCCAAATGTTGTGGGTTTCCCATGATACCCCTGCGGAAGTCTATTCCCCTACTGGGCATTGATTCTACCCCTCTGGCGGAGAATAAACCCCAGTTTTCTACTCAGGTGATAATGTTGAACCAGATCATCAGGAGAGTTGCAAATTTCTGGGGCTGCATAATCTGCATGACATTATTGTACTAGGTTTCCCTTGGTTACAGTCTCATAATCCTGTTTTGGATTGGAAATCTGCGTCTGTGACCAGTTGGGGCTGCCAATGTGTTAATGATGACACTCCTGTTTTTTCTGCCTTTCCACAGTCTCAGGATGTTCCTGACTTTTTGACTGATTTTTCGGATGTGTTTAGTGAAAGTAAATCCGCATCCTTGCCTCCTCACAGGAGCTATGATTGCGCTATTGAATTAGTGCCTGGTGGTAAATTTCCTAAAGGTCGCCTTTTTAACTTGTCTGTACCTGAACACGATGCTATGCGATCTTATATCAAGTAGTCATTGGAGAAGGGTCATATCAGACCATCCTCTTCACCCTTGGGCGCCATTTTTTTCTTTGTGGCCAAAAAGGATGGTTCATTGAGGCCGTGTATTGATTATCGTCTCTTGAATAAGATCACTGTGAAGTATAAATATCCGTTACAATTGATTTGTGACCTGTTTTCCAGAGTGAAAAGTGCTAGTTGGTTTACCAAGCTTGACCTCAGGGGTGCGTATAACCTTATTCGCATTAAGCACGGGGATGAATGGAAGACGGCGTTTAATACCCCAGAGGGGCATTTTAAGTACCTAGTGATGCCCTTTGGGCTCACTAATGCTCCTTCCGTCTTCCAATTCTTCATGAATGATATTTTCAGGGATTTTGTGGATAAATTTCTGATTGTTTATTTGGATGATATCTTGATTTTTTCCAATGACTGGGACTCTCATGTGAAACATGTTCGGACTGTGTTCCAGATTTTGAGAGAGAATGCACTGTATGTGAAGGGATCAAATTGTCTTTTTGGCGTAAAGAAGGTCTCATTTCTGGGATTCATTTTGTCTCCGTCTGTTATTGAAATGGACCCGGTCAAGGTTCAGGCCATCTGTGATTGGGTCCAACCTACTTCATTAAAGGCTCTTCAGAGATTTTTGGGTTTTGCCAATTTTTATCGTAAATTTATTGGTAATTTCTCCGGTATTGTTTAACCATTGACTGATTTGACCAAAAAGGGTTCTGATGTGGCGAATTGGCCTCCTGAGGCAGTTTCTGTGTTTCAGGAACTTAAGCAGAGATTCACTTCTGCTCCTGTTCTACGGCAGCCTGATATTTCTCTACCGTTTCAGGTGGAGGTTGATGCCTCTGAAATTGGGGCAGGTGCCGTTTTGTCCCAAAGAGATCCAGAGACCTCTAAGAGTAAACCTTGTGCCTTTTTCTCTCGAAAATTTTCTCCAACTGAACGTAATTATGACGTGGGTAATCAGGAGTTATTGGCCATGAAGTGGGCCTTTGAAGAGTGGAGATATTGGCTGGAAGGAGCCAAACATCAGGTAGTGGTCCTCATGGACCATAAGAACCTGGTTTATCTCGAATCAGCCAAGCGACTTAATCCTAGACAGGCCAGGTGGGCCTTGCTTTTCACACGTTTTAATTTTGTGGTTTCTTTTCTTTTTGGCACTAAGACTGTAAAGGTGGATGCCCTCTCGAGGAGTTTCTTTGTGGACTCTCCTGAGTTATCTGATCCTACTGTTATTTTGAAAGAGGGTGTAGTTCTTTCCGCCATCTCGCCCAATTTGAGACTGGCTCTGGAAGGGTGTCAGGAGGATAAACCTGAGCGCTGCCCTATTGGGAAATTGTTTGACCCAGACTAGTGGAAGAAGAGTGTGATGTCTGTGAATCCTTGTTCCGTGTTGGCTGGTCATCCCGGGATTTTTGGTACCAGAGACTTGGTGACTCAGTCCTTTTGGTGGCCTAATTTGTCTCGTGACGTCAGGAAATTTGTGCAGTCCTGTGGGACTTGCTCTCGCTCCAAGAATTGCTCTCGCTCTATTGGTTTGTTAATGCCTTTACCTGTACCCAAGAGGCCAAGGACCCATATCTCTATGGATTTTATTTCTGACCTCCCTGTTTCTCAGAGAATGACCGTTATCTGGGTAATCTGTGAAAGGTTTTCCAAGATGATACATCTTGTGCCATTACCTAAGTTACCTTCCTCCTCCGAATTGGTGCCTTTGTTCCTTCAGCACGTGGTTCGGTTACATGGCATTCCGGAGAACATTGTGTCTGACAGAGGAGTCCAGTTTGTTTCCAGATTTTGGAGGACATTTGTTCTAAACTTGGTGTTCAATTATCTTTCTCCTCTGCTTTTCATCCTCAGACCAATGGACAAACCGAGAGAACAAACCAGACCTTGGAGACTTATTTGAGATGTTTTGTGTCTGCTGATCAAGGTGACTGGGTCTCTTTTTTGCCTTTGGCTGAGTTTGCTCTTAATAATAGGGCTAGCTCTGCCACCTTGATGTCTCCATTTTTCTGCAATTCTGGGTTTCACCCTCGATTTTCTTCGGGACAGGTGGAGGTTTCTGTCTGTCCGGGTGTTGACTCTGTTGTGGAGCGAATGCAGCAGATTTGGGACCAGGTAGTGGAGAGGTTGTCTCTCTCTCAAGAGAAGGCCCAACGGTTTGCCAACCGGCATAGGACTGATGGTCCTTGGTTTAAAGCGGGGGACTTGGTTTGGTTGTCCTCAAGAAATATCCCTATGAGGGTTGCATCTCCAAAGTTTAAGCCTAGGTTCATTGGACCTTATAAGATCATGGAGATTCTTAATCCTTTTTTCCTTCCGTTTGCTTCTTCCAGGGACATTTAAGATCCATAAGTGTTCCACAAGTCCTTATTGAAGAGGTTTGTCGAGCCAGTGGTTCCTATGGCTGTGCCTCCTGACCCTGTTTTGGTTGAGGGCAATCTGGAGTATGTGGTTGAGAAAATATTGGATTCTCGTTTTACTAGACAGAAACTCCAGTATTTGGTTAAGTGGAGCGGTTATGGACAGGAGTACAATTCTTGGGTGTTTGCTTCGGACATCCATGCTAGGAGACTGATCCGTGCCTATCACCGAGCTCATCCTGATCAGCCTGGTTGCACAAGTGAGGGTTCGGTGACCCCTCTCAAGGGGGGTACTGTTATGAATGTGCTAGAGATGGTTTCTGAGCAGAGGCTCCCTCTGGTGGTTACAGACAGTACTGAACTTTTCAGCGAGCAATGGCAATCTGGGATCGCTGACTGGTCTGATATAAGGGAGGTTCCCTCCCATGATGGTTGCCGGTGATCAATTGTTCTTGTCTCAGTTGTGGTTCCTGGTTCATTTGGAAGTTTGCTGAGTCTTGCCTGCATCTTCTGCTTTCAGATAAGATATTTTCTGCTTTTATTTTTGTGCTTGCTTTTTGCATAGTTCTCTGCACTTTTGTGAAGGTCAGCCAGGTCCCCTTCTGGGGCCTGAGCTCCTCTCAGTTTATCTGTGGCCTCTGTTATTTGTTCATTTGCTTTTTCCTGTTTTTTCATTAGCTGCCGCTTAGTTTCTTTACACAGAGTTCTAATTTAGGTGGTGGAGATCGTATGATCTCAGGTGTTTTTTGCAATCAGAAGAGTTGGTATTTTTTAGGGTTTTTCTTGGATTGCAGTAAGAATCCTTTCCTGTACTTTTCTGTCTAGACAGATTGAGCCCCAGCGTTTGCTCATTCTATTTTCTGTCTGTGTCCGTGCTTCTTCTTGTCTAGCCGCCATTACATGTTTAAGGGCTTCCTATTTTCTTTAGGGATCTGCTTCGGGGCAGATAGCTTTCCTCTTTCTGCCTTTAGGTGTAGTTATCTCTCAGGCTGTGACGAGGCGTCTAGGATCAACGTAGGAACGCTCCACGGCTACCTTTAGTTGTGTGGTTAGTTCAGGTTACTGCAATCCAATAGGTTCCAGCCTCTCTGGTGTATTGCCGTTTTTGTTTTTTCTCCTCAGCTACCTAAACATAACAGAGAGACCTGAAAATGGCTGTCCACCAAAATTCACCATCCAACCTTTCGGAACTTGAGTGGATCTGCAAGGAAGAATGGCACAGGATGCCCAAATCCAGGTTTGAAAAACTTGTTGCATGATTCCGAAGAAGACTCATGGCTGTAGTAGCTCAAAAGGGTGCTTCTACTCAATACTGAGCAAAGGGTCTGAATACTTATGACCATGTGATATTTCAGGTTTTTTTTAAATAAATTTGCAAAGATTTCTGGATTTCTGTTTTTTCAGTCAAGATGGCGTGCAGAGTGTACATTAATAAGAAAAAAATGAATTTTTTTGAGTTTACCAAATGGCTGCAATGAAACAAAGAGTGACAAATTTAAAGGGGTCTGAATACTTCACATACCCACTGTATATGTGAGATGTGAAGGATTCTTGCCACTACTTAATATATTTTAATCAAGTTAATAATAGGTTTGCAAGATTATTAGGTACATCTCAAAACAAAACACCATTTAAAGTGCAAAGTGCATATAAAGATGCTCCAATAGTATAAGGCAACTATCATATCAAAGCACATAAACTATTTACCACTAATCAGCACTGGGCTGTGCAGAAACCCCTTAACGCGCATTTCGCGTTAGCTTTCTCTGGATCACACCCACCACATAACAGCGATGTTGCCCCTCTATTTTGAGGAAGGTGACCCTGATTCCAGCCATCAGTTCTTACAGTCTTCGAGGCAATTGTTCCATCTCTACTGCCCATGGGTTGAGCAAGATGTGATGACTGGTCCCAAATTCTTCTATGGACCACCATCTCCACTGAAGATCATACTTAATGACCTGCCCCGGGATGTCAACTGTCAATACCTTGCAGCCCAATAGCATTTCTCCAACCCTGGTCCTTGCTCACATCCTTGTCTTTTCTGATTAGCTTAGGCCCCACCATCCACTCATCAGTTCCTGGATCCTGTTTCTCCCGTTTGTAGTCTGCAACAACTCCAGCAGTGAAATGGTTCCGGGAAAGAGGATAGATCTAGACCACAGGCTCCTACCACATCTGCTTTCCTGCTAGCTTCCTCTACCTTCAACATTGCTCTGATCACTCCCTTGGAAGTCTCGCGTGATTCTACTACCTTTATCACAACCAAGCACGTTACACTGTATGGATGACTAATTGAATCCAGCTACATTTTTGAATGTTTTTTTGCAGTGTTATATGCCATAAATGTACCCAGAGCACATAAAAGTGATATCCATGTATCACTGAGTACATTCACTCATCCATAGTTGCCACTCTGGTAAATCAATAGAAGAGCCATGGATGCTGGCAGGTAGGAGGCAGGCTCTTATCTCTAATTATTATATATTTCACATGTCTGTCTACTTGCTTACCTCTACTTAACCTGGTCATATCGGAGGTATGTTTATTTTGCTTCAAAGGTGGACACAACAGTAGCATTGAAAGTGCACTGGTAAGTCTAAACTTTGTCTACATTGTGTTTCCTTTACAGATGTCTTAGAAAGGCAAGGAAAGCACTCCCAAACCACTGTAGCTACTATTTTGAAAGCAGGAATGATGTAAAGTGGGTGTTATTAGGTAAGGAGACTATAAAAATTAAATGTATCTTCACTTTTCATCATCAGGGTTGTGGGTAGTTTTAACCATTGTCATGAGCTGGAGTCAAAAGCATTGTAGTCCAGTCAAAATACGGTTTGACCCGGAACAAATTCCAAGAAAGCGTTTTGTGATTTTTTTTTATTACTATTATATGTGGGGAACAACATATTAAAAGTTTTCCAAAAATTGATTACCACAAAGGTCCTAACTATGACGTCATAAGACAATGACAGCCATCGCACTAAAAATAACGAATATTTCCCTATTTCAAAGATGTAGCTGTAAAGTCATGGCCAAAAGTTTTGAGAATGACACAAATATTAATTTTTTCAAAGTCTACTGCTTCACTTTATCTAATGGCAATTTGCATATTCTCCAGAATGTTATAAAGAGTGATCAGCTTAACAGCAATTACTTGCAAAGTCAATATTTGGCTAGAAAATGAACTTTATCCCCCAAAACACATTTCAACATCATTGCAGCCCTGCCTTAAATGACCAGCTAACCTCTTTTCAGTGATTGCTCCATTAACACAGGTGTGGGTGTTGATGAGGACATGGCTGGAGATCAATCTGTCAGGATTAAGTAAGAATGACACCACTGGACACTTAAAAGGAGGCTAGTGCTTGGCATCATTGTTTTCTTCTGTTAACCATGGTTATCTCAAAGAAACACGTGCAGTATCATTGCAATGCACAAAAATGGCCTAACAGGGAAGAGTATCGCAGCTAGAAAGATTGCACTACAGTCAACAATCTATCGCATCATCAGAACTTCAAGAGAGAGATACCATTGTTGCCAAAAGCTTCAGTGCGCCAAAGAAAGACAAGCAAGCGCCAGGACCGTCTCTTAAAAGTGTTTCAACTGCGGGATCAGGCTACCAGCAGTGCAGAGCTTGCTCAGAAATGGCAGCAGGCAGGTGTGAGTGCATCTGCACGCACTGTGAGGCGGAGACTCTTGGAGCAAGGCCTGGTCTCAAGGAGGGCAGCAAAGAAGCCACTTCTCTCCAGAAAAAAACATTATGGACAGACTGATATTCTGCAAAAGTTACAGGCAGTGGACTGCTGAGGACTGGGGTAAAGTTATTTTCTCTGATGAATCCCCTTTTCGATTGTTTGGGACATCAGGAAAAAGCCTCATTCGGAGAAGACAAGGTGAGCGCTACCACCAGTCTTGTCTCATGCCAACTGTTAAGCATCCTGAAACCATTCATGTGTGGGGTTGCTTCTCAGCCAAGGGAATTGGCTCTCTCACAGTCTTGCCTAAAAACACAGCCATGAATAAAGAATGGTACCAGAATGTCCTCCAAGAGCAACTTATCCCAACCCTCCAAGAGCAGTTTGGCGATCAACAATGCCTTTTCCAGCATGATGGAGCACCTTGCCATAAAGCAAAGGTGATAACTAAATGGCTCAGGGAACAAAACATAGAGATTTTGGGTCCATGGCCTGGAAACTCCCCAGATCTTAATCCCATTAAGAACTTGTGGTCAATCATCAAGAGACGGGTGGACAAACAAAAACCTAAAAATTCTGACAAAATGAAAGCATTGATTGTGTAAGAATGGACTGCTATCAGTCAGGATTTGGTCCAGAAGTTGATTGAGAGCATGCCAGAGAGAATTGCAGAAGTCCTGAAGAAGAAGGGTCAACACTGCAAATATTGACTTGCTGCATTAACTCATTCTAACTGTCAATATAAGCTTTTGTTACTCATATGTTTGCAATTATTATATTTCTGTCTGTGATAAAAACATCTGTCAAACACACATAAAAACCAGAGGGCAGCAGATCATGTGAAAATATAATATTTGTGTCATTCTCAAAACTTTTGACCATGACTGTAGGTTACAGAAGAGTTTGCATTTTGTATACTATACATTTTCATATAACAATTTTTATACAAATTTTTATACTAACTACATGGACAGGCGAGGTCATGACGTCATCAATGACATCATGACATACATGTACATTTCTAGAAATTATTGAATTAATACACAGTGCATTTTAAGACCTACTTCTTCACTGAATAAGCGTGTCAGGTCTATAGTCACTATTTTCATCATCAGACACTGCTTCCTCACTCATATTGTCACAATGCCCTTCTTGACATAGTCCGCATACCCGTGAACAGGTAAGTCCGTGTCTTTTGCAAATGCACCGAAGTGTACTACAACCACGAGAACAATTGCAGTGAATTATTTTCAGAAGTGTTTCTGGCGCGGGTGAAGTATCCATCATCACTGGAACTAGACTGTTGTTCTGCAGTTCCCATCCCCATTCAGTAGTGTCCATGGTCTCACCATTGTCCATCCAAAGCATCACTTGGATGTAACTCCGGCATGATACTTCGTTGCAGAGGAGGTCGGTGGCAGTCGTTCAGGTGTAACAAAGATTTTGGCTGAACAAACTTTTGCAGAGAGTAGAATACCTCATTGATGGCATATCATCTTTCAGAGTGGTCATAGACTGGAGGTAAAGGTAGGCGGCCTTCACATAATTCCCATGCCCAGCAGCTGCAAGAATGGACAAACATTCGGCTACTGTTATGATTTGGTAGCTGAGGAGAGCAGGCAAAAAAGGCAATACACCAGAGAGGTTGGAATCTATGGGATTGCAGTACCCTGACTAACCACCACAACTAAAGGCAGCCGTGGAGCGTACCTACGTTGGTCCTAGACGCCTCGTCACAGCCTGAGAAGCTAACTACACCTAAAGATAGAAAGAGGAAAGCTATCTGCCCGGAGCAGATCCCCAAAGAACATAGAAAGCCCCCAAACATGTAATGGCGGTTAGACAAGAAGAAATACTGACACAGACAGAAAATAGTATGAGCAAATGTTGGGGCCCAAACTTCCTAAATAGAAAAGGATAGGAAGGGCACTTACTACAATCCCAAAAAACCCTGAAAAGTACCAACTCTACTCATTACAAAAACACCTGAGATCACACGACCTCTACCACCTAAATTAGTTCTCTGGTGTAACAAAAACTAAACAGCAACCACTGAAAAAACTGGAAAAGGCAAATGAACAAACAACAGTGGCTGAACTAAACTGAGAGGAGCACAAACCCCTGAAGGGGACCCGGCAGACCCCCACAGAAGTGCAGGACAAAATGCAAAAAGCAAGCACAAAAAACTAAAGGAAGAAAATGTTTTATCTGTTAGCAGAAGATGCAGGCACGAAACAGCAAGCTACAAAGTGAACAGGAATCAAAGATGAGACCAGAACAATTGATCACCGCCAACCCTGATGGGAGGGAACCTCCCTTATATAAGACCAGTCAGTAACACCTGATCTCCAATCTTCACAACCTTCAGTGGATAGTTCAGTACTGTTTGTAACCACCAGAGGAAGCTTCTGCTCAGAATTCATTTCTAGCACATTCACAACAGTACCCCCCCTTGAGGAGGGGTCACCGAACCCTCATTTGAGCAACCAGGTCGGTCAGGATGAGCTCTGTGATACGTACGGATGAGTCTCCTAGCATGGATGTCCGAAGCAAACACCCAAGAATTGTCCTCCTGACCATAACCTCTCCACTTAACCAAATACTGGAGTTTCCGTCTAGAAAAACGAGAATTCAATATTTTCTCAACCACATACTCCAGATTGCCCTCAATCAAAACAGGGTCAGGAGGCACAGCCATAGGAACCACTGGCTCGACAAACCTCTTCAATAAGGACTTGTGGAACACGTTATGGATCTTAAATGTCCATGGAAGAAGCAAACGGAAGGAAAAAAGGATTAAGAATCTCCATGATCTTATAAGGTACAATGAACCTAGGCTTAAACTTAGGAGATGCAACTCTCATAGGGATATTTCTTGAGGACAACCAGACCAAGTCCCCACTTTAAACCGAGGACCATCAGTCCTATGCCGGTTGGCAAACCGCTGGGCCCTCTCCTGAGAGAGGGACAACCTCTCCACTACCTGGTCCCAAATCTGCTGCATACGCTACACAACAGAGTCAACACCTGGACAGACAGAAGCCTCCGTCTGTCCTGAAGAAAATCGAGGGTGAAACCCAAAATTGCAGAAAAATGGAGACATCAAAGTGGCAGAGCTAGCCCTATTATTAAGAGCAAACTCAGCCAAAGGCAAAAAAGAGACCCAGTCATCCTGATCAGCAGACACAAAGTATCTCAGATAAGTCTCCAATGTCTGGTTTGTTCTCTCAGTTTGTCCATTGGTCTGAGGATGAAAAGCCGAGGAGAAAGACAATTGAACACCAAGTTTAGAACAAAAAGTCCTCCAAAATCTGGAAACAAACTGGACTCCTCTGTCAGACACAGTGTTCTCAGGAATGCCGTGTAACCGAACCACGTGCTGAAGGAACAAAGGCACCAATTCAGAGGAGGAAGGCAACTTAGGTAATGGCACAAGATGTATCATTTTGGAAAACCTATCACAAATCACCCAGATAACGGTCATTCTCTGAGAAACAGGGAGGTCGGAAATGAAATCCATAGAGATATGGGTTCATGGTCTCTTGGGCACAGGCAATGGCATCAACAAACCATTAGAGCGAGAGCAAGGCTTGGAGCGAGAGCAAGTCCCGCAGGACTGCACAAATTCCCTTACATCACGAGACAAGGTAGGTCACCAAAAGGACCGACTAACCAAGTCTCTGGTACCAAAAATTCCAGGATGACCGGCCAACGCGGAACAATGAATCTCAGACATCACACTCTTTTTCCACCGTTCTGGGACAAACAATTTCCCAATAGGGCAGCGCTCGGGTTTATCCTCCTGACACCCTTCCAGAGCCAGTCTCAAATTGGGCGAGATGGCGGAAAGAACTACACCCTCTTTCAAAATAACAGCAGGATCAGATAACTCAGGAGAGTCCGCAAGGAAACTCCTCGAGAGGGCATCCGCCTTAACATTCTTAGTGCCAGGAAGAAAGGAAACCACAAAATTAAAACGTGTGAAATTCAAGGCCCACCTGGCCTGTCTAGGATTAAGTCGCTTGGCAGATTCCAGATAAACCAGATTCTTATGGTCCGTGAGGACCACCACCTGATGTTTGGCTCCCTCCAGCCAATGTCTCCACTCTTCAAAAGCCCACTTCATGGCCAATAACTCCCGATTACCCACGTCATAATTACGTTCAGTTGGAGAAAATTTTCGAGAGAAAAAGGCACAAAGGTTACTTTTAGAGGTCTCTGGATCTCTTTGGGACAAAACGGCACCTGCCCCAATTTCAGAGGCATCAACCTCCACCTGAAATGGCAGAGAAACATCAGGCTGCCGTAGAACAGGAGCAGAAGTGAATCTCTGCTCAAGTTCCTGAAACGTAGAGACTGCCTCAGGAGGCCAATTCACCACTTCAGAACCCTTTTTGGTCAAATCAGTCAATGGTTTAACAATAACAGAGAAATTACCAATAAATTTACGATAAAAATTGGCAAAACCCAAGAATCTTTGAAGAGCCTTTAATGAAGTAGGTTGGACCCAATCACAGATGGCCTGAACCTTGACCGGGTCCATTTCAATAACAGATGGGGACAAAATGAATCCCAGAAATGAGATCCTCTGTACGCCAAAAAGACAATTTGATCCCTTCACATACAGAGCATTCTCTCTCAAAATCTGGAACACAGTCCGAACATGTTTCACATGAGAGTCCCAGTCATTGGAAAAAATCAAGATATCATCCAAATAAACAATCAGAAATGTATCCACAAAATCCCTGAAAATGTCATTCATGAAGGACTGGAAGACAGAAGGAGCATTAGTGAGCCCAAAGGGCATCACCAGGTACTCAAAATGCCCCTCTGGGGTATTAAATGCTGTCTTCCATTCATCCCCGTGCTTAATGCGAATAAGGTTATATGCCCCCCTGAGGTCAAGCTTGGTAAACCAAGTAGCACTTTTCACGCTGGAAAACAGGTCAGAAATCAAGGGTAACGGATATTGATATTTCACAGTAATATTGTTCAAGAGACGATAATCAATACATGGCCTTAATGAACCATCCTTTTTGGCCACAAAGAAAAAACCGGCACCTAAGGGTGAAGAGGATAGTCTGATATGACCCTTCTCCAATGACTCCTTGATATAAGACCGCATAGCGTCATGTTCAGGTACAGACAAGTTAAAAAGGCGACCTTTAGGGAATTTACTACCAGGCACTAATTCAATAGCGCAGTCATAGCTCCTATGGGGGGGCAAGGATGCAGATTTACTTTCGCTAAACACATCAGAAAAATCAGTCAAAAAGTCAGGAACATCCTGAGCCTGGGGGGAGGCAGAAAAAGCAGGAGTGTTGGTATTAACACATTGGCAGCCCCAACTGGTTACAGACACAGATTTCCAATCCAAAACAGGATTATGAGACTGTAACCAAGGGAAACCCAGTACGATAATGTCATGCAGATTATACAGCACCAAAAATTTGCAACTCTCCTGATGATCAGGTTCAACCCTCATTATCACCTGAGTAGAGAACTGAGGTTTATTCTCAGCCAAAGGGGTAGAATCGATCCCCAGTAGGGGAATAGACTTCCGTAGGGGTATCAAGGGAAACCTGTTATGTTTCGGTAGCTGAGGAGTGCAGGTAAAAAAGGAAATACACCAGAGCAGTTGGAATCTATGAGATTGCAGTACCCTGACTAACCACCACAACTAGAGGCAGCCGTGGAGCGTTCCTACGTTGGTCCTAGACGCCTCGTCACAGCCTGAGAAACTAACTACACCTAAAGGTAGAAAGAGGAAAGCTATCTGCCCCGGAGAAGATCCCCAAAGAGCATAGAAAGCCCCCAAACATGTAATGGTGGTTAGACAAGAAGAAATACTGACACAGACAGAAAATAGTATGAGCAAACGTTGGGGCCCAAACTACCTAAATAGAAAAGGATAGGAAGGGTACTTACTGCAATCCCAAAAAACCCTGAAAAGCACCAACTCTACTAATTTCAAAAACACCTGAGATCACACGACTAGAGTTGAGCGATACTTTCCGATATCCAAAAGTATCGGAATCGGAATGGTATCGCCGATACCATTAAAATATTGGCGATACCCGATACCAATACCGGAAATCCAATGTAAGTCTATGGGAACAAAATATCGTAACTAAAAAAACCCCATTCTTTCCTTGTAAACACTAAATATACACACATAGAATACATATATATATATATATATACATGTCATTGTGACATATATATATACATATATGTATAGTTTATACACTTCTACATAGTAAAATATCCTCTGATTCAATTGCCGGGTAAAGCCGGCTTCTGTGAAAAGACAGAAGCACCCGACATGAAATGACACTTGGTGTATATAGGGTTAACCATGTCTTTTCATGTAGTTTGATATCTGATTTGCACAAACAATTACATGAGTGTAAGTGTGCAAAATTTCACACCTGTAGGGGTTAATTAAAGGTGTAAATTCGTTGTAAAAAAAACTGACTTTTTTGCTACGAATTTACACCTTTAATTAACCCCTACAGGTGTGAAATTTTGCACACTTACACTCATGTAATTGTTTGTGCAAATCAGATATCAAAGTACATGAAAAGACATGGTTAACTCTATGTAAACCAAGTGTCATTTCATGTCGGGTTCTGCATTTTCACAAAAGCCGGCAATTGAATTAGCGGCTGTTATACTATGTAGAAGTGTATGAACTATAAATATATATATATATATATGTGTCACAAACTCAATGACATGTATATATATATATGAGGTGTAAAATTGCTGAAAAAAAATGCGTGGGCTCCCGCCCTATTTTCGCAACCAGACAGACAAAGCCAGTGAGTGGGGGCAGATAATAATAGCCCAGAGAGGGACCATTATTTTTGCCCCCCCCCCGGCTACTAACATCTGCCCCCAGACACCCCAGAAAGGGCAAATCTCTAAATAGATTTGCCCTTTCTGGCACTTTGCCCGTCTATTCCCATTGCCCTGTAGCGGTGGCGAATGGGTTAATAAGGGGTTAAAATGACCTTGCAATTGAAAGGTCACTTTAAGCCAGGTTAATAATTGAGAGCTGTCAATTAGACAACTATCAATTATTAATCCTATTGTATGAAAGAAAAATCAAACACACACACTTTAATAAAAAAGAAGTTTAATGAAATAATCACACAGTTTTTGACCATATTTTATTTACCTGCTAAAACCATTTCCTGTAATAAAAATAAAATAATAAAGCAAAATTATTCTTACCAATCCGATGCACAGTCAGGTCCCACGGTGTAATCCTTCAGAAAGGGTTAATGTTTACTGCAGGGACCGCAGCTAATGCTGCAGCCTCACAGTAAACCCCCAAATGAATGAGCTCCTCTCCTGGCTGACAGGAGAGGAAGTGGAAAGCTTAATTGATTGCTTTCCACTTTCACTTCAGGTCAGCCAGGGACACCATCAGTGACGTCAGAGGGAACTGATTAACAAAAATAGGGGTTCCCTTCGAAAAAAAAATGGCGTGGGGTCCCCCCTATTTTTGTTAACCAGCCAGATGAAGCAGACCGCTGAGGCCTGGATTTTCAGGCTGTTAAGGAGCCAAGATCCATGGACCTTGCCAGCCTGATAATACCAGGCCACAGCAGTCTGCATATCTTGGCTGATTAACAAAAATAGGGGATCCCCTCGAAAAAATTGGCGTGGGGTCCCCCCTATTTTTGTTAACCAGCCAGATGAAGCAGACCGCTGAGGCCTGGTTTTGCAGGCTGGTAAGGATCCAATATCCATGGACCTTGCAAGCCTGATAATACCAGGCCACAGCAGTCTGCTTAGCTTGGCTGGTTAACAAAAATAGGGGATCCCCTCGAAAAAAAAACGGCGTGGGGATCCCCCCTATTTTTGTTAACCAGCCAAGTAAAATGCAGACTGCTGCGGCCTGGTATTAAAAGACTGTCAAGGCCCATGGATTTTGGCCCTCAACAGCCTGATAATACCAGGCTACAGCAGCCCCACATTTGGCGCATCAAAAGATGTGCCAATTGTGGCACTTTACCCGGCTCTTCCCACTTGCCCTGTAGCGGTGGCAAGCGGGGTAATAAGGGGTTAATGTCACCGTTGATTGCACGGTGACAATAAGCCCGGTTAATAATGGAGAGGTGTCAATAAGACACCAATCCATTATTAATCCCAAAGTTTTTAAATGTTTAAAAAAAAGACACAGCAAGAAAAAAGTCTTTTAATGAAATAAAAGAGACAACACAGTTTTCATTTTTTTTTTATTACTCTCTCATTCCTGCGACGCCATCGATCTCCTGTAAAAAAATTAAAAAAAAAACCAACAGTATACCACCTGTCCGACGCAGTCCATAGTAACGACTGTCCCACGACGATCCAGCTCTGCTACATCGGAATGACAGGCAGAGCCTGACATCCCGGCGCAGCACAGCTGCTTACCAGCTTCCCCGGCGGTGACGTCATCGGACTGCTTTACGGCCGCGATTACCCAGCAGTCACTGCTGTTATCGCGAGAAACTGCATGTGTCCGCCGGGGAGAAGAGGATGGCGGCCATTAAGCAGTCCGGGATGTGACCGCCGGAGATCTTCTGCCGGGTAAGTGCCGCTGACTCCTGACAGACCCGACCGACGGACACTGACAGTGACAGTGACATTCCGATTCCGGTATCCGATATGACGAAAATATCGGTACTCGGAATCGGAATTCCGATACAGCCAATATCGGCCGATACCCGATATTTGCAGTATCGGAATGCTCAACCCTACACACGACCTCTACCACCTAAATTAGTTCTCTGGTGTAACAAAATCAAAACAGCAGCCACTGAAAATACTGGAAAAAAGCAAATGTAAAAACATCAGTGGCTGAACTAAACTGAGAGGGCAAAAGCCCCCGGAGGGGACCCTGAAGGCCCCCACAGAAGTGCAGGACAAAAATGCAAAAATCAAGCACAAAAACAAAAAGAACAAAATGTCTTATCTGTTAGCAGGAAATGCAGACACGACACAGCAGGCTACAAAGGAAACAGGAATCAAGGATTGAGACCAGAACAATTGATCACCGGCAACCCTGATGGGAAGGCGACTCCCTTATGTAAGACCAGTCAGTAACACCTGATTCCCAATCCTCACAATCTTCACTGGACAGTCCAGTACCGCTAGTAACCACCAGAGGGAGCCTCTGCTCAGAACTTATCTCAAGCCCATTCACAACAGTACCCCCCCCTTGAGGAGGGGGCACTGAACCCTCATTTGAGCAACCAGGTCGGTCAGGATGAGTTCTATGATACGCACGGATGAGTCTCCTAGCATGGATGTCCGAAGCAAACACCCAAGAATTGTCTTCCTGACCATAACCTCTCCACTTAACCAAATACTGGAGTTTCCGTCTAGAAAAACGAGAATTCAATATTTTCTCAACCACAAACTCCAGATTGCCCTCAACCAGAACAGGGTCAGGAGGCACAGCAGTAGGAACCACTGGCTCAACAAACCTCTTCAACAAGGACTTGTGGAACACGTTATGGATCTTAAATGTCCCTGGAAGAAGCAAACGAAAAGAAACAGGATTAAGAATCTCCATGATCTTATAAGGTCCAATGAAACTAGGCTTAAATTTAGGAGATGCCACTCTCATAGGAATATTTTTTGAGGACAACCAGACCAAGTCCCCCACTTTAAACCGAGGACCATCAGTCCTATGCCGGTTAGCAAACTGCTGGGCCCTCTCCTGAGAGAGGGACAACCTCTCCACTACCTGGTCCCAAATCTGTTGCATACGCTCCACAACAGAGTCAACACCTGGACAGACAGAAGCCTCCGTCTGTCCTGAAGAAAATCGAGGGTGAAATCCAGAGTTACAGAAAAATGGAGACATCAAAGTGGCAGAGCTAGTTTATTAAGAGCAAACTCAGCCAAAGGCAAAAAAGAGACCCAGTCATCCTGATCAGCAGACACAAAGCATCTTAGATAAGTCTCCAATGTCTGGTTTGTTCTCTCAGTTTGACCATTGGTCTGAGGATGAAACGCCGAGGAGAAAGACAATTGAACACCAATTTTAGAACAAAAGGTCCTCCAAAATCTGGAAACAAACTGGACTCCTCTGTCAGACACAATGTTCTCAGGAATGCCGTGTAACCGAACCACGTGCTGAAGGAACAAAGGCACCAATTCAGAGGAGGAAGGCAACTTAGGTAATGGCACAAGTTGTATCATCTTGGAAAACCTATCACAAATCACCCAGATGACGGTCATTCTCTGAGAAACATGGAGGTCGGAAATGAAATCCATAGAGATATGGGTCCATGGTCTCTTGGGCACAGGCAATGGCATCAACAAACCACTAGAGCGAGAGCAAGGCTTGGAGCGAGAGCAAGTCCCGCAGTACTGCACAAATTCCCTGACATCACGAGACAAGGTAGGCCACCAAAAGGACCGACTAACCAAGTCTCTGGTACCAAAAATTCCGGGATGACCGGCCAACGCGGAACAATGAATCTCAGACATCACACTCTTTTTCCACTGGTCCGGGACAAACAATTTCCCAACAGGGCAGCGCTCGGGCCTATCCTCTTGACACCCCTCCAGAGCCAGTCTCAAATTGGGCGAGATGGCGGAAAGAACTACACCCTCTTTCAAAATAACAGAAGGATCAGATAACTCAGGAGAGTCCGCAAGGAAACTCCTCGAGAGGGCATCCGCCTTAACATTCTTAGTGCCAGGAAGAAAGGAAACCACAAAATTAAAACGTGTGAAAATTCAAGGCCCACCTGCCTGTTAGGATTAAGTCGCTTGGCAGATTCCAGATAAACCAGATTCTTATGGTAAGTGAGGACCACCACCTGATGTTTGGCTCCCTCCAGCCAATGTCTCCACTCTTCAAAAGCCCACTTCATGGCCAATAACTCCCGATTACCCACGTCATAATTACGATCAGTGGTAGAAAATTTTTGAGAGAAAAAGGCACAAGGGTTACTTTTAGAGGTCTCTGGATCTCTTTGGGACAAAACGGCACCTGCCCCAATTTCAGAGGCATCAACCTCCACCTGAAATGGCAGAGAAACATCAGGCTGCCGTAGAACAGGAGCAGAAGTGAATCTCTGCTTAAGTTCCTGAAATGCAGAGACTGCCTCAGGAGGCCAATTCACCACAACAGAACCCTTTTTGGTCAAATCAGTTAATGGTTTAACAATAACCGAGAAATTACCAATAAATTTACGATAAAAATTGGCAAAACCCAAAAATCTTTGAAGAGCCTTTAATGAAGTAGGTTGGACCCAATCACAGATGGCCTGAACCTTGACCGGGTCCATTTCAATAACAGATGGGGACAAAATGAATCCCAGAAATGAGATCCTCTGTACGCCAAAAAGACACTTTGATCCCTTCACATACAGAGCATTTTCTCTCAAAATCTGGAATACAGTTCGAACATGTTTCACATGAGAGTCCCAGTCATTGGAAAAAAATCAAGATATCATCCAAATAAACAATCAGAAATTTATCCACAAAATCCCTGAAAATGTCATTCATGAAGGACTGGAAGACAGAAGGAGCATTAGTGAGCCCAAAATGCATCACAAGGTACTCAAAATGCCCCTCAGGGGTATTAAATGCCGTCTTCCATTCATCCCCGTGCTTAATGCGAATAAGGTTATATGCCCCCCTGAGGTCAAGCTTGGTAAACCAAGTAGCGTTTTTCACCCTGGAAAACAGGTCAGAAATCAAGGGTAACGGATATTGATATTTCACAGTAATATTGTTCAAAAGACGATAATCAATACACGGCCTTAATGAACCATCCTTTTTGGCCACAAAGAAAAAACCGGCACCTAAGGGTGAAGAGGATGGTCTGATATGACCCTTCTCCAATGACTCCTTGATATAAGACCGCATAGCGTCATGTTCAGGTACAGACAAGTTAAAAAGACGACCTTTAGGGAATTTACTACCAGGCACTAATTCAATAGCGCAGTCATAGCTCCTATGGGGAGGCAAGGATGCAGATTTACTTTCGCTAAACACATCAGAAAAATCGATCAAAAAGTCAGGAACATCCTGAGCCTGGGGGAGGCAGAAAAAACAGGAGTGTGGGTATTAACACATTGCCAGCCCCAACTGGTTACAGACACAGATTTCCAATCCAAAACAGGATTATGAGAGTGTAACCAAGGGAAACCCAGTACGATAATGTCATGCAGATTATACAGAACCAAAAATTTGCAGCTCTCCTGATGATCAGGTTCAAACCTCATTATCACCTGAGTAGAGAACTGAGGTTTATTCTCAGCCAAAGGGGTAGAATTGATCCCCAGTAGGGAATAGACTTCCGTAGGGGTATCAAGGGAAACCCACATCGTTTAGCAAAATCAAAATCCATCAGGTTAATAGCTGCTCCCAAATCAACGAAAGCCTGAGCAGAAAATGAGGACAGAGAGCACATCAGGGTAACAGTTAATAAAAACTTAGTCTGAACACTACCCAAGACAACTGAGCGTGCAAAACGTCTTCCCCGCTTAGGGAAGACTGAAATTGCATTAGAGGCATCACCACAGTAGAAACATAACCCATTGCGCTTTCGAAACTCATGATGCTGTGCCCCAGAAACCACTCTATCACACTGCATGGATTCAGAAGCAGGTTCACCAGGCAACACTATTCCACGCATACCTCTCCGCTCACGCAAAGTCTGTCAATTTGAATCGCTAATGACATAGAATCATTGAGACCAGAGGGGACAGGGAATCCCACCATAACATCCTTTACATTCTCTGACAGACCCTTCCGAAAAAGGGCTGCCAAAGCGTCGTCATTCCATTTGGTCAGGACTGCCCACCTACGGAATCTCTGACAGTATAACTCAGCGTCATCAAGCCCCTGATTTAATGCCAACAAGGCTTTTTCAGCTTGATCAGTAACATTAGGCTCATCATACAATAACCCCAAAGCCTGAAAAAATGCATCAACATAACTCAAAACAGGATCCCCAGGTGTCAGGGAAAAAGCCCAATCCTGAGGATCGCCGCGCAGGAGAGAGATGACAATTTGAACCTGCTGCGCTGCGTTCCCTGAGGACTTAGATTTTAAGGCAAAAAGCAATTTACAGTTATTTTTGAAATTCAAAAACTTAGCTCGATCCCCTAAAAACAAATCTGGCATGGGAATCCTAGGTTCCACAACAGGCAACCCAGCAAGATAGGCAGCAATACTCCGAACCTCAGTGGCAAGTTGATCCACACGGCCAGACAACTGTGAAAACTCCATTGAGACAAAAAATCCTCCCCAGCACCCAGAGATACAGAGGGAAAAAAAAAAAATGCAACAAACAGAAAAATATCTCTGACAACTCTGACAACCTTTTTTCTTTCACAATATTTTTCCCTTCTGTGAGTACCATACAATTTTCAATTTTTGAGGCCGGTGATACTGTTATGTTTCGGTAGCTGAGGAGTGCAGGTAAAAAAGGAAATACACCAGAGCAGTTGGAATCTATGAGATTGCAGTAACCTGACTAACCACCACAACTAGAGGCAGCCGTGGAGCGTTCCTACGTTGGTCCTAGACGCCTCGTCACAGCCTGAGAAACTAACTACACCTAAAGGTAGAAAGAGGAAAGCTATCTGCCCCGGAGCAGATCCCCAAAGAGCATAGAAAGCCCCCAAACATGTAATAACGGTTAGACAAGAAGAAATACTGACACAGACAGAACATAGTATGAGCAAACGTTGGGGCCCAAACTACCTAAATAGAAAAGGATAGGAAGGGTACTTACTGCAATCCCAAAAAACCCTGAAAAGCACCAACTCTACTAATTTCAAAAACACCTGAGATCACACGACCTCTACCACCTAAATTAGTTCTCTGGTGTAACAAAATCAAAACAGCAGCCACTGAAAATACTGGAAAAAAGCAAATGTAAAAACATCAGTGGCTGAACTAAACTGAGAGGGCAAAAGCCCCCGGAGGGGACCCTGAAGGCCCCCACAGAAGTGCAAGACAAAAATGCAAAAATCAAGCACAAAAACAAAAAGAAGAAAATGTCTTATCTGTTAGCAGGAAATGCAGACACAACACAGCAGGCTACAAAGGAAACAGGAATCAAGGATTGAGACCAGAACAATTGATCACCGGCAACCCTGATGGGAAGGCGACTCCCTTATATAAGACCAGTCAGTAACACCTGATTCCCAATCCTCACAATCTTCACTGGACAGTCCAGTACCGCTAGTAACCATCAGAGGGAGCCTCTGCTCAGAACTCATCTCAAGCCCATTCACAACAGAAACCCACAACGTTTAGCAAAATCAAAATCCATCAGGTTAATAGCTGCTCCCGAATCAACGAAAGCCTGAGCAGAAAATGTGGACAGGGAGCAAATCAGGGTAACAGTCAGCAAAAATTTAGTCTGAACACTACCCAAGACAACTGAGCGTGCAAAACGTCTTCCCCGCTTAGGGCAGACTGAAATAGCATGAGAGGCATCACCACAGTAGAAACATAACCCATTGCGCTTTCGAAACTCATGACGCTGTGCCCCAGAAGCCACTTTATCACACTGCATGGGTTCAGAAACTGGTTCACAAGGCAACACTATTCCACGCATACCTCTACGCTCACGCAAACATCTGTAAATTTGAATCGCTAATGACATAGAATCATTGAGACCAGAGGGGACAGGGAATCCCACCATAACATCCTTTACATTCTCTGACAGACGCTTCCGAAAAAGGGCTGCCAATGCATCGTCATTCCATTTGGTCAGGACTGCCCACCTACGGAATCTCTGACAGTATAACTCAGCGTCATCAAGCCCCTGATTTAATGCCAACAAGGCTTTTTCAGCTTGATCAGTGACATTAGGCTCATCGTACAATAACCCCAAGGCCTGAAAAAATGCATCAACATCACTCAAAACAGGATCCCCAGGTGTCAGGGAAAAAGCCCAATCCTGAGGATCGCCGCGCAGGAGAGAGATGACAATTTGAACCTGCTGCGCTGCGTTCCCTGAGGACTTAGATTTCAAGGCAAAAAACAACTTACAGTTATTTTTGAAATTCAGAAATTTAGCTCGATCCCCTAAAAACAAATCTGGCATGGGAATCCAAGGTTCCACAACCGGCAACCTAGCAAGATAGATAGCAATACTCTGAACTTCAGTGGCAAGCTGATCCACATGGCCAGACAACTGTGCAAACTCCATTGAGAGAAAAAAAAATCCTCCTCAGCACCCAGAGATACAGAGGGAAAAAAAAAATGCAACAAACAGAAAAAAAAATCTCTGACAACTCTGACAACTTTTTTCTTTCCACAATATTTTTCCCTTCTGTGAGTACCATATAATTTTCAATTTTGGCCAGTGATACTGTTATGATTTGGTAGCTGAGGAGAGCAGGCAAAAAAGGCAATACACCAGAGAGGTTGGAATCTATGGGATTGCAGTACCCTGACTAACCACCACAACTAAAGGCAGCCGTGGAGCGTACCTACGTTGGTCCTAGACGCCTCGTCACAGCCTGAGAAGCTAACTACACCTAAAGATAGAAAGAGGAAAGCTATCTGCCCCGGAGCAGATCCCCAAAGAACATAGAAAGCCCCCAAACATGTAATGGCGGTTAGACAAGAAGAAATACTGACACAGACAGAAAATAGTATGAGCAAATGTTGGGGCCCAAACTTCCTAAATAGAAAAGGATAGGAAGGGCACTTACTGCAATCCCAAAAAACCCTGAAAAGTACCAACTCTACTAATTACAAAAACACCTGAGATCACACGACCTCTACCACCTAAATTAGTTCTCTGGTGTAACAAAAACTAAACAGCAACCACTGAAAAAACTGGAAAAGGTGAATGAACAAACAACAGTGGCTGAACTAAGACCTGGAAGCATATAGCCATGTAACAAACACTTTATTAAGAAATATACAAAAAATTCCACAAACAACATTAAAAAATGGGATGTATGTCCAATGAAATCCCATAAGTATGTGTATGAATATCTAAATAAACCACTAAATAGTCCACTGCTTAATGCCATATGTGTATGGTGGTCGTTGTTTTGACATAGAACATATTATCAGAGCCGTTAAACAGTACCCAATGCTACAGTATATTAATATAAGGCCTGGAGTACAAAACACAAAGGAGATCTTGTATAGGCATAGACAATAAATTGCAATGATGCAGATATATAAACGCTACAAGTCCTTAGTAGTGTAATTTTATACCAGTGGCTGTTAAAGGCATCATATAACATGGACTAAGTATGTAATATAGCCAAACCTGCAGAAAAATGTCAGTGGCCCAATTTTTTATATATATAACAATGACTGGTCCCATAGTGTTAATACACTGCATATATGTGCGGTCTACTAGATTATATTAATGCATCAAAAATTAGTGGCTATATTACACATCTAAAATTAGTATGACACCATGTCAGTAGATGGCAAAAACACAGGCAAAAATACTGCAGTAAAGTCATGGTTACACTGGAAGTCCTTGCTAAGCTATACATGCAGTAATATAGAACACATACGACCTTATGGGGATGACTGAAATGCCCCGACGCGCGTTTCGCGTTTGCTTCGTCCTGGGGGGTATATTCTTGTGGTTTGGAATGAAATATACCTATATATATGCTTCCAAAATGTGCAATTACCTTCCAAATGCGTTGCATGTGAGTACAAGCGGCTTGCTTCCAGCGTGTGACGTGTTTCAGGTGCGCGCCCGCCGGCCGTGCAGCAACTTCTCCATCCGACACGTCAGAGGAGGAGAGGCCACAACTAAGCAGGCTAGACGCGTCACCCAGGCAACGGTTAGCTTGTGACGTGTCTCAAGTGCACGCCCGCCGGTCGTGCAGCGACTCCTCCATCCGACACGTCAGAGGAGGAGAGGCCACAACTAAACAGGCTAGACGCGTCACCCAGGCAACGCACTACATCATGATCAGGTGTCGGCGACTATTAAGATACGCCCCTATCTGACGTCAAGACAGGGGAGCGGTGTTCTATTAAGCCGAGGAGCACATCACAAAGATGTATAGTTGGACATTCTTCCTAGCTCAGCATATACTATACAGAGAGGCGTATAAATGCCCATAGGATCCAACAGATCATTATAGGCATACAGCCATGAATACATACTATTCTTTATTGCATACGCTGGAAGCAAACTAACATAGTTAAATGACAATACACTATCAAGAAGTCAAATATGCAATGTGAATACAGACTATTAAAAACATCCTCACTATACAGCTAACAGTGTATTCAGAGCAAAAATAGAGAAATCGTGAACACCAATAATTCCCTTCTTAGTTACGCTAAACACACATTGATGTAGTATTAGATCTATAAAAATAAACAGTATGTGCAGCATTTGAAAAAAGAATGCGGACATGGCAGACATCATCATTAAGTCCCATAGAGTGTTTTTTAGGGACTCATGGTTCCCTCCAAAGGATATCCGTAATGGATCTTTGTCATTCATCTTAGTAGTTAGGCAGATCAGAGAGTTCATATTTTTCTTTATTTTGCTGGAGTGATGAGTTATTTTCCTAGCACTCTCAGATCAGAAGCCTTTCTCCAAATAAAAGATCCGCCATTTCAGCATATTGAGGATCACATATGCATATTGCATTAATTCTAAACTGAAAATAACTGAAAAAAACATATATATAAGTAATGCAATATGAACAAAAATAAAATAATAAAAATATATTTCACCACTAAAATTATTTTATAGAAAGGGGGCAAAGCTCAGAACCTCATTAAGTCCTTCAGGATGCATGGATCCTATTCTGTGAATCCATTTTGTCTATGTTAGTTTGCTTCCAGCGTATGCAATAAAGAATAGTATGTATTCATGGCTGTATGCCTATAATGATCTGTTGGATCCTATGGGCATTTATACGCCTCTCTGTATAGTATATGCTGAGCTAGGAAGAATGTCCAACTATACATCTTTGTGATGTGTTCCTCGGCTTAATAGAACACGGCTCCCTTGTCTTGACGTCAGATAGGGGCGTATCTTAATAGTCGACGACACCTGATCATGACGTAGTGCGTTGCCTGGGTGACGCGTCTAGCATGTTTAGTTGTGGCCTCTCCTCCTCTGACATGTCGGATGGAGGAGTCGCTGCACGACCGGCGGGCGCGCACTTGAGACACGTCACAAGCTAACCGTTGCCTGGGTGACGCGTCTAGCCTGCTTAGTTGTGGCCTCTCCTCCTCTGACTTGTCGGATGGAGAAGTTGCTGCACGGCCGGCGGGCGCGCACCTGAAACACGTCACACGCTGGAAGCAAGCCGCTTGTACTCACATGCAACGCATTTGGAAGGTAATTGCACATTTTGGAAGCATATATATAGGTATATTTAATTCCAAACCACAAGAATATACCCCCAGGACGAAGCAAACGCGAAACGCGCGTCGGGGCATTTCAGTCATCCCCATAAGGTCGTATGTGTTCTATATTACTGCATGTATAGCTTAGCAAGGACTTCCAGTGTAACCATGACTTTACTGCAGTATTTTTGCCTGTGTTTTTTGCCATCTACTGACATGGTGTCATACTAATTTTAGATGTGTAATATAGCCACTAATTTTTGATGCATTAATATAATCTAGTAGACCGCACATATATGCAGTGTATTAACACTATGGGACCAGTCATTGTATATATATAAAAAATTGGGCCACTGACATTTTTCTGCAGGTTTGGCTATATTACATACTTAGTCCATGTTATATGATGCCTTTAACAGCCACTGGTATAAAATTACACTACTAAGGACTTGTAGCGTTTATATATCTGCATCATTGCAATTTATTGTCTACGCCTATACAAGATCTCCTTTGTGTTTTGTACTCCAGGCCTTATATTAATATACTGTAGCATTGGGTACTGTTTAACGGCTCTGATAATATGTTCTATGTCAAAACAACGACCACCATACACATATGGCATTAAGCAGTGGACTATTTAGTAGTTTATTTAGATATTCATACACATACTTATGGGATTTCATTGGACATACATCCCATTTTTTAATGTTGTTTGTGGAATTTTTTGTATATTTCTTAATAAAGTGTTTGTTACATGGCTATATGCTTCCAGGTCTTTTTGGATTTACTTATTTGGTGGGAAGCGCCATTTCCCTAGGCTCAGATCTTTAGGATATATAGTGGCTGAACTAAACTGAGAGGAGCACAAGCCCCCGAAGGGGGCCCGGCAGACCCCCACAGAAGTGCAGGACAAAATGCAAAAAGCAAGCACAAAAAACTAAAAGAAGAAAATGTCTTATCTGTTAGCAGAAGATGCAGGCACGAAACAGCAAGCTACAAAGTGAACAGGAATCAAAGATGAGACCAGAACAATTGATCACCGGCAACCCTGATGGGAGGGAACCTCCTTATATAAGACCAGTCAGTAACACCTGATCTCCAATCTTCACAATCTTCATTGGATAGTTCAGTACTGTTTGTAACCACCAGAGGGAGCTTCTGCTCAGAATTCATTTCTAGCACATTCACAACAGGCTACAGCATGAAGGTGCATCAGCCAGGATCCTGTACGATCAGCCTCGATAAGCTCCCTTGCAATTCCTACCGTCTGTTGGTAATTCAGCCATAGTTTACTGGTGCGAGAGTGAGGAGATAATCCGTTTCTTTTGGTGGACAAGAGGTGGACAATTTCACTAAGGCAGGTAGAAGTGATGACCGAATTCAAGTCACTCTCCCCTGTCAGTGTCCGAGCATACAACTGCTCAAGTTCTTGCAACAGGTCTGCAAAACCGAGATGGTCGCAAAGTACTTTGTCTGCAACTTGCTGAGTAAGAGACTGATCAAGGAGGAGATGGCCATGAACTGCACGCTGAACTGCCTTTCCAGTCATGATGTGTTTTACAGCATTGTCACCGTAAATTGTTCCCAAGATCTCTTTGATTCCACTCCCATCCATCAACGTTCCTATGGCACCCATAAGATTCATCAATGTGTGGAAGCTCCCGAGCATCAGGACAACATCTCAAACCGGGTTGTCTTTAGGCACCTGGTGTTTGATTTCTGACGCTTTCCAGTAGAGTGGCAGATCGAATGTAACAACTGTAGCGAATAGGTGTTTATCAGCAAGGTTGCACAGATACTCAAGAGTAGAGAAGATGCATGACTTGTCTCCGGAATACATGTCAATGATGGGCAGGAAGATTACCGAAGACGACCCCGGATGATCACAGTCTGTATGTAGTATGTGCATCATTCCAGCTCGGTGCAGGCTGTTTGAAGCGTAAAGACTAGTGTTGAGCGATACTTTCCGATATCCCTAAGTATCGGAATCGGAATGGTATCGCCGATACCATTAAAATATCGGCGATACCCGATACCGATACCGGAAGTCCCATGTAAGTCTATGGGAACAAAATATCGGAACTAAAAAAAACCCATTCTTTCCTTGTAAACACTAAATATACACACATAGAATACATATATATATATATATTATATATACATGTCATTGTGACATAATATGTATATATACATATATGTATAGTTTATACACTTCTACATAGTAAAATATCCTCTGATTCAATTGCTGGGTAAAGCCGGCTTCAGTGAAAAGACAGAAGCACCCGACATGAAATGACACTTGGTGTACATAGGGTTAACCATGTCTTTTCATGTCCTTTGCTATCTGATTTGCACAAACAATTAAATCAGTCTATGTGTGCAAAATTTCACACCTGTAGGGGTTAATTAAAGGTGTAAATTCGTTGTAAAAAAACCTGACTTTTTTGCTACGAATTTACACCTTTAATTAACCCCTACAGGTGTGAAATTTTGCACACATAGACTGATTTAATTGTTTGTGCAAATCAGATAGCAAAGGACATGGTTAACCCTATGTACACCAAGTGTCATTTCATGTCGGGTTCTGCATTTTCACAAAAGCCGGCAATTGAATTAGCGGCTATTATACTATGAAGAAGTGTATGAACTATAAATATATATATATATATATATATATATATGTGTCACAAACTCAATGACATGTATATATATATATGAGGTGTAAAATTGCTGAAAAAAAATGCGTGGGCTCCCGCCCTATTTTCGCAACCAGACAGACAAAGCCAGTGAGTGGGGGCAGATAATAATAGCCCAGAGAGGGACCATTATTTTTGCCCCCCCCCGGCTACTAACATCTGCCCCCAGACACCCCAGAAAGGGCAAATCTCTAATTAGATTTGCCCTTTCGGCACTTTGCCCGTCTATTCCCATTGCCCTGTAGCGGTGGCGAATGGGTTAATAAGGGGTTAAAATGACCTTGCAATTGAAAGGTCACTTTAAGCCAGGTTAATAATTGAGAGCTGTCAATTAGACAACTATCAATTATTAATCCTATTGTATGAAAGAATAATCAAACACACACACTTTAATAAAAAAGAAGTTTAATGAAATAATCACACAGTTTTTGACCATATTTTATTTACCTGCTAAAACCATTTCCTGTAATAAAAATAAAATAATAAAGCAAAATTATTCTTACCAATCCGATGCACAGTCAGGTCCCACGGTGTAATCCTTCAGAAAGGGTTAACGTTTACTGCAGGGACCGCAGCTAATGCTGCAGCCTCACAGTAAACCCCCAAATGAGTTCCTCTCCTGGCTGACAGGAGAGGAAGTGGAAAGCTTAATTGATTGCTTTCCACTTTCACTTCAGGTCAGCCAGGGACACCATCAGTGACGTCAGAGGGAACTGATTAACAAAAATAGGGGTTCCCTTCGAAAAAAAAATGGCGTGGGGTCCCCCCTATTTTTGTTAACCAGCCAGATGAAGCAGACCGCTGAGGCCTGGATTTTCAGGCTGTTAAGGAGCCAAGATCCATGGACCTTGCCAGCCTGATAATACCAGGCCACAGCAGTCTGCATATCTTGGCTGATTAACAAAAATAGGGGATCCCCTCGAAAAAAATTAGCGTGGGGTCCCCCCTATTTTTGTTAACCAGCCAGATGAAGCAGACCGCTGAGGCCTGGTTTTTCAGGCTGGTAAGGATCCAATATCCATGGACCTTGCAAGCCTGATAATACCAGGCCACAGCAGTCTGCTTAGCTTGGCTGGTTAACAAAAATAGGGAATCCCCTCGAAAAAAAACGGCGTGGGGATCCCCCCTATTTTTTTAACCAGCCAAGTAAAATGCAGACTGCTGCGGCCTGGTATTAAAAGACTGTCAAGGCCCATGGATTTTGGCCCTCAACATCCTGATAATACCAGGCTACAGCAGCCCCACATTTGGCGCATCAAAAGATGTGCCAATTGTGGCACTTTACCCGGCTCTTCCCACTTGCCCTGTAGGGTGGCAAGCGGGGTAATAAGGGGTTATTGTCACCGTTGATTGCACGGTGACAATAAGCCCAGTTAATAATGGAGAGGCGTCAATAAGACACCGATCCATTATTAATCCCAAAGTTATTAAATGTTTAAAAAAAAGACACAGCAAGAAAAAAGTATTTTAATGAAATAAAAGAGACAACACAGTTTTCATTTTTTTTATTACTCTCTCATTCCTGCGACGCCATCGATCTCCTGTAAAAAAATAAAAAAAACAAACCAACAGTATACCACCTGTCCGACACAGTCCATAGTAACGATTGTCCCACGACGATCCAGCTCTGCTACATCGGAATGACAGGCAGAGCCTGACATCCCGGCGCAGCACAGCTGCTTACCAGCTTCCCCGGCGGTGACGTCATCGGACTGACTGCTTTACGGCCGCGATTACCCAGCAGTCACTGCAGTTATCGCGAGATACTGCATGTGACCGCCGGGGAGAAGAGGATGGCGGCCATGAAGCAGTCCGGGATGTGACCGCCGGAGATCTTCTGCCAGGTAAGTGCCGCTGACTCCTGACAGACCCGACCGACGGACACTGACAGTGACAGTGACAATTCCGATTCCGGTATCCGATCTGACGAAAATATCGGAACTCGGAATCGGAATTCCGATACAGCCAATATCGGCCGATACCCGATATTTGCAGTATCGTATCGCTCAACACTAGTAAAGACATCTCCCACAATACATCAACACGATGGTCAATGGCGTCGAGAAATGGCAAGGTCTTGAATTTTATGTTTCGGCAACTGTGTTTTGCGAAACAGTATTCCCTTACATCAACTCTGCTTTGTTCAACTATCTCCAAGTCCGCAGTCTTTCGTCTGAGAACAGTGCGACTGACCTTACTTCCTGGAGTCACAGTAGCTACCATCCCCATGCGGTGGAAAGTCCCCTTCCCATCTAACGTGATGATATTATGATCGACGTTGTCCGCAGCGAACAGCAGTGCCGTATCCAGTCTGTCTATGGTACCACCGAGTACATCCTGGACAACAGAAGCGGCAGCGTTTTCCTCGAATCACTGAACTTCCTAATATGATGAACAATATCCCATGGCTGAGAGACTGTCTACAAGAAATCGAGACCTGAAATGATGATGGAGCTGGACTGCTAACCCAAGCTGCAATGGCGCTACTACAGCCCTGGGACATACAGTCTGAACAAATGATTGTCCAATGCTTGCGACCTTCCTGTGAATGTCCTTTCCAACGGAGAGGGTTTCAAGCAAGCAAAGCAAACTCAGGGGGAGATAATCTAAGGCAGACTGACATTCAAGCGAAGAAGTCTTCGGATATTCATCGGTTGAAGATGGGATGGTAGACTTGATATCGGTTTTGATTAGTTTGGCCGCAGTCTCTATGATGGATCTCTTCTGGGCTTCTTCATCCGTTTCCTGACTACAGAAATAGTCCCTCAGGATTATTCTGGTCTTTTCACGGAACGTTACAATGTTAGGCAACCCTTCACACTCTGCTATGAATAGCAAATCACTGTTATGATTTGGTAGCTGAGGAGAGCAGGCAAAAAAAGGAAATACACCAGAGAGGTTGGAATCTATTGGATTGCAGTACCCTGACTAACCACCACAACTAAAGGCAGCCGTGGAGCGTACCTACGTTGGTCCTAGACGCCTCGTTACAGCCTGAGAAGCTAACTACACCTAAAGACAGAAAGGGGAAAACTATCTGCCCCGGAGCAGATCCCCAAAGAACATAGAAAGCCCCCAAACATGTAATGGCGGTTAGACAAGAGGTAATACTGACACAGACAGAAAATAGTATGAGCAAACGTTGGGGCCCAAACTTCCTAGATAGAAAAGGATAGGAAGGAGACTTACTGCAATCCCAAAAAAACCTAAAAAGTACCAACTCTACTAATTACAAAAACACCTGAGATCACACGACCTCTACCACCTAAATTAGTTCTCTGGTGTAACAAAACTAAACAGCAGCCACTGAAAAAACTGGAAAAGGCAAATGAACAAACAACAGTGGCTGAACTAAACTGAGAGGAGCACAAGCCCCCGGAGGGGACCCGGCAGACCCCCACAGAAGTGCAGGACAAAATGCAAAAAGCAAGCACCAAAAAACTAAAAGAAGAAAATGTCTTATCTGTTAGCAGAAGATGCAGGCACAAAACAGCAAGCTTCAAAGTGAACAGGAATCAAAGATGAGACCAGAACAACTGATCACCGGCAACCCTGATGGGAGGGAACCTCCCTTATATAAGACCAGTCAGTAACACCTGATCGCCACTCTTCACAATCTTCATTGAATAGTTCAGTACTGTTTGTAACCACCAGAGGGAGCTTCTGCTCAGAATTCATTTCTAGCACATTCACAACAGTACCCCCCCTTGAGGAGGGGTCACCGAACCCTCATTTGAGCAAACAGGTCGGTCAGGATGAGCTCTGTGATACGCACAGATGAGTCTCCTAGCATGGATGTCCGAAGCAAACACCCAAGAATTGTCCTCCTGACCATAACCTCTCCACTTAACCAAATACTGGAGTTTCCGTCTAGAAAAACGAGAATCCAATATTTTCTCAACCACATACTCCAGATTGCCCTCAACCAAAACAGGGTCAGGAGGCACAGCCATAGGAACCACTGACTCGACAAACCTCTTCAATAAGGTCTTGTGGAACACGTTATGGATCTTAAATGTCCCTGGAAGAAGTAAACGAAAGGAAACAGGATTAAGAATCTCCATGATCTTAAAAGGTCCAATGAACCTCGGCTTAAACTTAGGAGATGCAACTCTCATAGGGATATTTCTTGAGGACAACCAGACCAAGTCCCCCACTTTAAACCGAGGACCATCAGTCCTATGCCGGTTGGCAAACCGCTGGGCCCTCTCCTGAGAGAGGGACAACCTCTCCACTACCTGGTCCCAAATCTGCTGCATACACTCCACAACAGAGTCAACACATGGACAGACAGAAGCCTCCGTCTGACCTGAAGAAAATTGAGGGTGAAACCCACAATTGCAGAAAAATGGAGACATCAAAGTGGCAGAGCTAGCCCTATTATTAAGAGCAAACTCAGCCAAAGGCAAAAAAGAGACCCAGTCATTCTGATCAGCAGACACAAAGCATCTCAGATAAGTCTCCAATGTCTGGTTTGTTCTCTCAGTTTGTCCATTGGTCTGAGGATGAAAAGCCGAGGAGAAAGACAATTGAACACCAAGTTTAGAACAAAAAGTCCTCCAAAATCTGGAATCAAACTGGACTCCTCTGTCAGACACAATGTTCTCAGGAATGCCGTGTAACCGAACCACGTGCTGAAGGTACAAAGGCACCAATTCAGAGGAGTAAGGCAACTTAGGTAATGGCACAAGAGGTATCATTTTGGAAAACCTATCACAAATCACCCAGATGACGGTCATTCTCTGAGAAACAGGGAGGTCGGAAATGAAATCCATAGAGATATGGGTCCATGGTCTCTTGGGCACAGGCAATGGCATCAACAAACCACTAGAGCGAGAGCAAGGCTTGGAGCGAGAGCAAGTCCCACAGGACTGCACAAATTCCCTGACGTCACGAGACAAGGTAGGCCACCAAATGGACCGACTAACCAAGTCTCTGGTACAAAAATTCAGGGATGACCGGCCAACGCGGAACAATGAATCTCAGACATCACACTCTTTTTCCACCTGTCTGGGACAAACAATTTCCCAATAGGGCAGCGCTCGGGTTTATCCTCCTGACACCCTTCCAGAGCCAGTCTCAAATTGGGCGAGATGGCGGAAAGAACTACACCCTCTTTCAAAATAACAGCAGGATCAGATAACTCAGGAGAGTCCGCAAGGAAACTCCTCGAGAGGGCATCCGCCTTAACATTCTTAGTGCCAGGAAGAATGGAAACCACAAAATTAAAACGTGTGAAAAACAAGGCCCACCTGGCCTGTCTAGGATTAAGTCGCTTGGCTGATTCCAGATAAACCAGATTCTTATGGTCCGTGAGGACCACCACCTGATGTTTGGCTCCCTCCAGCCAATGTCTCCACTCTTCAAAAGCCCACTTCATGGCCAATAACTCCTGATTACCCACGTCATAATTACGTTCAGTTGGAGAAAATTTTCGAGAGAAAAAGGCACAAGGGTTACTTTTAGAGGTCTCTGAATCTCTTTGGGACAAAACGGCACCTGCCCCAATTTCAGAGGCATCAACCTCCACCTGAAATGCCAGAGAAACATCAGGCTGCCGTAGAACAGGAGCAGAAGTGAATCTCTGCTTAAATTCCTGAAACGCAGAGACTGCCTCAGGAGGCCAATTCACCACATCAGAACCATTTTTGGTCAAATCAGTCAATGGTTTAACAATAACAGAGAAATTACCAATAAATTTACGATAAAAATTGGCAAAACCCAAGAATCTCTTAAGAGCCTTTAATGAAGTAGGTTGGACCCAATCACAGATGGCCTGAACCTTGACCGGGTCCATTTCAATAACAGATGGGGACAAAATGAATCCCAGAAATGAGATCCTCTGTACGCCAAAAAGACACTTTGATACCTTCACATACAGAGCATTCTCTCTCAAAATCTGGAACACAGTCCGAACATGTTTCACATGAGAGTCCCAGTCATTGGAAAAAATTAAGATATCATCCAAATAAACAATCAGAAATTATCCACAAAATCCCTGAAAATGTCATTCATGAAGGACTGGAAGACAGAAGGAGCATTAGTGAGCCCAAAGGGCATC
>JARQOD010007701.1:0-38336 GCA_033576555.1 Oophaga sylvatica
GCGAATTGAACAACAATGAATTAATCTGAACTTACAACATTATAGTCCTCTATGGTGGACTTCCTGGATACACACTTGGGAAGGATGAAAAGGGCCGTTACACACGAAATTTAAAGGAAAAAACGGTTTGTTAACTATTGCACATAAAAAAAAAAAACTTGCCCACCCACGTACCTTGAAAGAACAGCATCCGACTGGGCAATTCCTTCGGACAGGAGTTATGTTCCAAACGATTCCTCTTTTTCAACAAAAACAAATTGGCACTGAATTCAGGACTGGAAATTCGAACGATCCATTCAATATGGAGGGGCGAAGGGCACAAGGTCCAACGGGAAGATCTCCTACATTCAGTTAAGCAAAAATCCATACAACACAGGTGAGGTTTAATTTCAACTTTAATAACAAAATCTCATATGAGGAATTCATAAATTAAGTTTTTGCTATTTTGAACAACGACCCACCTGGGCAAAACATCTGAGTGGACACCCCCATTACATACAGAAGGGCAAAAATTTAAAAATCTTCTGGTGCATAGTTATTTACAGGAATCTACCACCCTGGACCTTTGGATAAAAGGGGTTTAAGATGGGGTATTTTCCCCAGAAGAAATTGTGCGGCATGTGCTAATCTTGAACGATGTTTTCCTTCATTCCAGTATGGACGGAAGGAATTCAAGATCACACATCACACACATGCAGCACAGTGGGGGTGGTATACCATGCATCGGCCCATGTGGTTGATTTATGTCGGACTCACATCACTCAATTGCGGATCATACGGAACATTCCGGATATCATAAAGGGCGGATGGTATTTCTGACATCTCGTCACAAAACCGATTCCCAACATTTTAATTACGCATTCCTGTGATGCTTAATTACTGAGAGTGCGTGGAATTGACAGGGTTCTTGAAGATGGCAGAGGGGCAATTTCAAAAAGAAGTTATCACAACTAGAGGCCAAGTGATCATGAGAGTGGATTGTGTCAAACATAAGGGCTTGAACGAGTTTTGAGTTTTGCTCCTTTTTTGTAATTCCTAATTGTCCCTATTTGTTTTTAATTTTTTATGTTGATTTTAACTTGTTTCTTGTTTACTTCAGCTCCCTTAAATAATGCATCTGTTGTATATAAACAATACTATCTATTCATCCTTCTGCATGGACTTTATGAAAAAATGAAGAGTGGATAAAGAATGGGATCAGCTATCAAAAATTTATTGATTTGATATTATTTATGTCTCCCTATCTTATTTTCTTTTCCCTTTTTTTCATTTTTTCTTCTTTATTTGATTTTTCTATTTTTATTATGTATATAATATTTCCCCTTTTGTGTTGACTAAGTTCCAGTTATGAAAAATCATCTTTTACCCATATTAGGCTGTTGCCATTTGTTTGATGTGGTGGCACAATTCTAATTGCCAGTATTTATGGCATTTTTTTGTTTGCTCACGAGGGTTAAAAGCTTTTCTATAATAACTTTTTTCACTATATACCCTCTCTATGCACTCCAACAACCGCAAGATATTTGCCCAATATATTGTAAACCATAGGTTTCCAGCAGACATAGCGTCTGGTATTATCATCATTTCTAGTATGCAGAGACACTTATCTAGTATTATACTCCAGGTTTTACAGCACTTCACTTTACAACGGTGCGCGCTCCTGGTGTGGGCAGGGCGCGGGCTGTTGTGGAGACGCGTCCTTGCAGCGTCATGGGCCCGGCCCTCCAGCTAACGCGTCGCTGGTTGGCTGATCTCGTGACGTCGGACGCTGTTTCTGTAGCTTCCGGCTCCCAGGGCCGATACCGGAAGCGCCGCTATACCGCTTGTATACTGATTAGCCTGGACCCATACTATATTTAAGGGAGACCAGGTCGCAGTTTCTACACAACCCCCCGAGGAAGCTGATGCGAAACGTGCGTCGGGGTTCTTGCAGCGCCAGGTAATATGCACTGAGCACTTTGATTTTTATGCCTATGTTCTCAGAGTAAGGGATAATTTTCCTTTTGTATATGTGGGCAGTAAGCCTATATGCAACACAAAACTACTTTGACTGCACTTTATTGGGATAGTGTGCAATATGGACTACGATGCTTTGCGGTGGGTCATTTACCCCTGATTTGGAGCTTCTTCAAAAACTGACATCATTACTAGCTTTTTTGCAGTTTAACCATTGATTGCTCTTGTGGATATCTGTGACTCATCGTGGATTATACTGCCATGCATATATGCTGTGTTGTCCATTTAAATCGTATTGAACGTATTACATTTGGGCCATTATTTTTGCATTGAATTTACTAGGGAACTGGATATATTTATGTAATTTAATGAGATATGATAAATTGTGATAATTTACTCCAGTTAAACCTAAAGATGTATATGTTTTGCCCTAATGACTGTTTTGCATTTGGTTATGTATGGATATACACCCTCTCTGTGAACAACGCGCGGTGTTCATAAGGCGCTGTTACACCTGTATGTCTCTTCTCCTGTTTTTATGAATATATATTTGTATTGTTATTTAATAAATATTTAGCATTTGAAATTGCCCATTTTTCCTTTTTTTCTTTTTTGGATATATCAACCCAAGAGTGCAGGCTCCAACCACAGATCTCCACGCTGACGATCTGGCCAGTTATTTCAAAGAAAAAATTGACCATATCCGATAGGAAATTATCTCCTAATCCCCTCATACCATGCACTGTTCTCTCCCTCCCCCACTGCATCTAAGCTCACTCTCTGATTTTGAACCAGTCACAGAAGAAGAAGTAATTATTCCCATAGTCCTAACATGAGTAGGCAAAAGGACACTTCAGTAGTCTAGGATATACATAATCTATAGTGGTAGTGCCACATAGATAAAGTAGTGAAGAGACAAAGATTGTGAATAAAATAGTATTTTTATTAAATTACAAGATTAAAATTATATATTTAAAAGACAAAATAGGGGAAATTCCAAAAATGGAGGTGGGGAGAGTCCACAGCTGGAAATTTAACAAAATAATGATAAGGTGCACGGAAATGTGAAAATGAATGCAAATATTGATAGAGGCACGCTAAAGTAAATAGAGATGCACAGAGACAAATTTCTGAACCGAAATACGGCTTCAGAGAATAAATAGTATGCAAAAAAGACAAGTGTGTACACTAGTGGAATCAATATTCATACTAGAGAGGAATAGTAGGGTGCATAAAGGATGGTACAAAGATAAATCAATTTGCCACATTAAAGACTGCCTAAATAAACTGCCAGTACTGATATGTACAAAAACGCTTGTGAAGTTGTCAAAAAGAAGGAAGTCATAATAAATGTAATTCCCACTTACATTGAAGCTGACACGCAAGGTTTGCAGTAAAGAGGCCGTGCACAGATAGAGTAAGCTGAGGATAGTCCCCTCACTCAACGGGCACCGTTTCGCACTGTGGCTTCTTCTGGGGCGTACGTGCATCTTTATTTACTTTAGCGTGCCTCTATCAATATTTACATTCATTTCCACATTTCCGTGCACCTTATCATATTTTGTCCTTTTAATTTTAATCTTGTAATTTAATAAAAATACTATTTTATTCACAGTCTTTGTCTCTTCACTTCTTATCCATGTGGCACCACCACTAAAGATTATGTATATCACAGAAGAAGTAATCAGGCTCCTTGCATCTTCTCGCCGTACCACTTGCACCAGTGACCCCATTCCATCACATCTCCAGTCACTTTCCCCTGCTGTCCACCTCTCACCTAACAAAAATATTCAACCTCTCTCTCTCTCTTCCGGTATCTTTCCCTTTTCATTTAAGCATGCCATCATACATCCATTACTTAAAAAAACATCCCTCGACCAAAACTGTGCCGCTAACTATAGACCTGTCTCTAATCTTCCCTTCATCTCTAAACTCCGGGAACGCCTGGTCCACACCCGTCTTATCCGCTATCTCTCAGATAACTCTCTTCTCGACCCTCTTCAATCTGGTTTCCGCTCTTTACACTCTACTGAAACTGCCCTCACTAAAGTCTCTAATGAGTTACTAACTGCTAAATCTAATGGTCACTACTCCATGCTAATTCTGTTGGATCTCTCAGCATCATTCGACACTGTGGATCATCAGCTCCTCCTCACTAAGCTGCACTCCATCGGCCTCAAGGACACTGTTCTCTCCTGGTTCTCCTCCTATCTCTCTGACAGCTCCTTCACTGTATCTTTTGCTGGTTCCTCCTCCTCTCATCTTCCCTTTACTGTTGGGGTTCCTCAATGATCATGAGTCGCACGTAGCAGGGCTTTGGGGTACTCGGCACCGAGCCCGTTCACTTCAATGGGGAGAGGTCACGGGTAGCGCAGCTCGGTCCGTTGCCCTGGGCACTCATTCAAAAGGGGATATTTACAGGGGATTTAGAAATGTTCGTGACGCCACCTGTGGTTTCTGATCAGGGTGACCAGCGCTGCAGGGTGAATCCTCTGAGGGGTTGTAACTGGGCAGCAAGGTGTTAAGTCTTCACAGGTAAGACTGATCCCTCGAGGTATATGGCGGTGCAGGGTGCAGGCAATAAGGCAGACACACACAATGAGTCTCTTTCCGTACCTTTACTGGTGATATTTGCAGGCACGTCCCGGGAGGCTGCTCAGGGTGGAGGATGCACATCCAGTAATCACTGAGTAGGTGTAGTGCCTCCTTACGTCTTCATATGTGTGAGTTTCTAACTTGCATAAAGCTAAGTTTAACTCCTTGTGAAACAGCTACGCCCAGCTGACATTGTGGTAGAGCCTTCTTGCGGACAGAACTAAGTCCTCTATGACTGATCAGGCCTGACTCCTGTTCTTCCTGACCCCGTTACGTATCAGCACTGAAGGGCCCCTCTGCGACCTGAAGTACAGCAGGGTCTCCGGTTTTTCCTACTAGCCGTTAAGGTACTAGCAAGCTCGGACCCGGTGTCCGGTGGTGCAGAGTGGAGGTAAGCTATCGTTGCTATTTCTCCTCAGTCACTCTTTCTTTCCCTTTTTCCACTTGCCTGTCGTCCTACTCACACCTTTAACATAAGCACAGGCAACAGTAGGTGTCAGCTTCCTTCTCTTCACCGCTCTCTAACAGTACCTCAGTTGACTCGGTGTTACAAATACTGCAGTTCCCTTTCCTTCACTTCTTTCTTAGGCTCTGTCCGAAGCAGCTATCAGGACCTTCCGTCTGTCATGTGTGCATTGCCACGAAGATCGTCGCGGTTGCACATTTTGACTTCTCACAGCTGAGCTGCTGTTTCTTTGTGTTTGGCAGCTAGGGAGTTAATTCTGTCTGTGCTCGGTGCTGGGACTGGGTGCAGTTTCTCCCGGCTGCAATTGATTATTTGTTGATTGGTTTCCTTTAAATTCCTGGTTGTCTGCTTGGGGGTTGCCAGTGAAACCTTCATGCAGACCACAGATAGGAATGAATCTGTATAGACTTTAGTTGTGAGCTCCTTAGTTGTTCTAAGCTCAACTTGGTTAGAGTTTATTTCCCAGACCATTTATGTTCTTTTGGTGTTTGAGTGTGTATGCAAGTGAGTGTTATCCTGTCTGTCTTATATGTCTAATCTGTGTATTTAGCTGAGATCAGCCCATATCCCTTTGGTGGTAGTCAGGATCCTTCTTAGGACTGATTACAGGGTTCAGGGTCTGATAGGAGACAGGGTTAGGTTGGAGACTTGGACCTCTGAACCATTATCAGTACCTCCAAGGTGAGGGATTAGTTAGGACCCCAGTTTAGGGTCAGGTTAGATCCCGGTCCACCTCTTTCCTGTTTCAGTTCATCAAGTCCTCAAGATTAACCCTGAGTTCAGCAGATATCGTGTCAGGTAAATCTATTCTATACTTACATGCTGATGTTGCTATACTAGTTGTTGTATAGAGTGTTGTTCCTGTATTAATAGTTTACTGGCATTGTATACATATCATTAGACAGCGTGACATTTTCACTGGCCATAAAAATTATCTCCAGTTACCATGGATCCAGTAGCCCAGCTGGCTCTGCAGTTGCAGGGATTATCCATGGAGCTGACGGACATTAAGTCCAAAGTTTTGTCTCCCCTGGAGCAAACCAGAGTTGAACCTAAAGTAGCTCTCCCGGACAGGTTCACTGGTGGGCGAGACAAATTTTTCACCTTCCGGGAGGCATGTAAATTGTATTTTCGGCTTCGGCCTCGATCATCAGGGAGTGAGGAGCAGAGAGTGGGAATTGTTATCTCACTTCTGCAAGGGACCCTCAATCCTGGCATTTTCCCTTCCTCCGGGATCCCCGCTCTACTGTCTGTAGATCAATTTTTTACTGCCCTGGGATTGGTATATGATGACCCAGATCGGGTCTCTCTTGCTGAGACAAAATTACGTAAGATACAGCAGGGAGATCGTCCGGCAGAGGAATTTGCTTCTGAGTTTCGTAGATGGGCCACAGATACTCAGTGGAATGACCCAGCTCTTAGGAGCCAGTTTTGTCACGGGCTTTCTGATAAATTAAAAGACGTTTTGGCTCAGTATGGGTCTCCTCCTTCTCTGGAGGCTGCTATGGCCTTAGCTATCCGTACTGATAGACGGCTTCGGGAGAGGGTGAGGTAACCCCACTCCCTGTTGTTTCTCCACCTACCACTAAAGTCCCTTATGTTGAGGTTCCCCTTGTCTGTTCGGATGAGCCTATGCAGTTGGGAGGGACATCATTTCGTAGGAGGGGATTGGCGGTACGCCGCAGGACTAGAAGATGTTTTTTCTGCGGGAAAGAGGGACATTTTGTTGGAGAATGTCCATCCCATGCCTTGTTGAGCCAAAAGTCGCCGGAAAACTGTTAATCCCAGGTTGTGTGGTGGACGACAACCTGGGAGTATGTATTTCATCCGCCAGTTCTTCTCAGTTCCTTGTACCAGTGGAGGTGGTAGTTGGTACGAGAGTGGAGAGATTGTCTGTTCTTCTTGATAGTGGTTCCGGGCTAATCTGGTTGACGCTCAGTTTGCTCAGGCTCAAGGTATGCATCTGAGTGTATTGGTCAAACCGATCCCTATATTCTCCATTGACGCCAGGCCTCTCGGCCAAGGTAGCTTTGTTCATGAGGTTCATAACATTGACCTTCGGGTAGGGGCAATACATAGGGAACAATTATCTTGTTATGTGTTGGAGGGTCTACCTACTCCCATTGTGTTGGGACTTCCTTGGTTGGTTAAACATAACCCTGTGATTAATTGGCAGTCCAGAGAAATAAGCCAATGGGGTGAGTTTTGCAAAAGCAACTGCATGAACACAGTCATCAGTGCGGTCGTGCCTAGTACATTGCCTCCTTTTTTGGAGGATTTTGGGATGTTTTCTCTGAGGAGGGGTGTCAGGAGTTGCCTCCTCATCGCGTGTATGACTGCTCTATTAATCTCCTTCCTGATGCTAAGTTGCCTAAAGCTAGGTTGTATAATCTTTCTGGTCCTGAGAGGCAGGCTATGAAAGATTATATTTCTGAAAGTCTGGCCAAAGGGCATATTAGACCTTCATCTTCCCCAGTAGCCGCGGGGTTCTTCTTTGTGAAGAAGAAAGATGGAGGCCTACGCCCTTGCTTGGATTTCCGCGAACTTAATCGGATTACTGTTCGAGATCCGTATCCACTCCCTCTTATTCCTGATCTCTTCAATCAAATTGTTGGCGCCAAATGGTTTTCTAAATTGGATCTCAGGGGGGCGTATAATCTGATTAGGATAAAAAGAGGGGATGAGTGGAAAACGGCGTTTAACACGCCGGAGGGACATTATGAGAACCTAGTCATGCCTTTTGGTCTGACTACTGCACCAGCAGTATTCCAACATTTTGTTAATGACATTTTTCGTCACCTTGTGGGGCTGTTTGTGGTTGTATATTTGGACGACATTTTAATTTACTCGCCCGATCTTGTGTCTCATCAGGAGCATGTGAGACAGGTGTTGCAGATCTTGCGAGACAATAAACTATACGCCAAACTGGAGAAGTGTGTATTTGCCGTACAGGAACTTCAGTTTTTGGGTTTTTTGGTGTCAGCCTCCGGTTTCCGTATGGACCCTGAAAAGGTGAGAGCAGTGCTTGAATGGGATCAGCCAGGGGATCTTAAGGCTCTGCAGCGTTTTTTGGGGTTTGCTAACTACTACCGGAAATTTATTTGTAATTTCTCATCTGTCGTCAAACCTCTCACTGACATGACAAGAAAAGGGACGGATTTTTCTAAATGGTCGGACAAAGCTTGCCAAGCCTTTTCCTCTTTGAAGAAATGTTTTGCTTCGGCACCCGTTCTCATCCAACCAGATGCATCTCAGCCGTTCATTGTGGAGGTGGATGCGTCTGACGTAGGGGTGGGTGCTATATTGTCCCAGGGTCCGTCCCCTGGTAAATGGCATCCGTGCGCTTTCTTTTCTAAGAAATTGTCGTCCGCCGAAAGGAATTATGATATCGGCAATAGGGAACTTTTGGCCATTAAGTTAGCTTTTGAAGAATGGCGTCACTTTTTGGAGGGGGCAGTCCACCCGGTCACCGTTATTACTGATCACAAGAACCTGTTGTATTTGGAATCCGCTAAGCGTCTGAATTCCAGACAAGCTCGATGGTCGTTGTTTTTTACCAGGCTTAATTTTGTCGTCACTTATCGCCCGGGGTCTAAGAATGTAAAGGCTGATGCCTTGTCTCGCAGTTTCCCAGGGGCCGGGAAAACGGATGACCCGAGTCCTATCCTTCAGGAGGGGGGTGGTAGTGTCGGCTGTATTTTCTGAGCTTGAGGAGGAGGTGTTAGAGGCTCAGGGGGGCGCCCCTGCAGGACCTCCTGGGAGACTGTTTGTCCCAAATCTGTTGAGTGTAGCGCCCGCGTCCCTGCCTGCTGCCAGACAGGGACGTCGCTCTCCTCACCTGCGCTCAGCGTCCTCAGTGCTCCCAGCCTCCTCTGCGCCTCTGGCATCCTCGGCGTCCTTCTTCCGCCCTGCTGGTCCCGCGCGCTCCTTCCCTGCTGCTGGCCTTAGGGCGCGCGCCCGCACCCTCCCCCGCTCTTAAAGGAGCCGCGCGCATTTTCCAAATCAGTCTCCAGCCAATGCTGGTGGACTCCACCCTATATTAAGGCTTCCTCCTTAATGGAGGTGCCCGAGCAATGTTGTTTCTGTGCAGTCTAACTCTGCTTCAGCCATCAGCTCCTGTTTCCAGTTGCCTGCCTGTTACCTGTCTGTTTGCCTGTCGGCCATCTGACTGCAGCTCTATCCAGAGGTTCGGACATCTTCAGCAGAGATCCCCGCTGTTGCCTGCTCACCTGGGAGCGATCATCTGCCATCCGACTGCAGCTCTATCCAGAGGTTCGGACATCATCTGCGGAGATCCCCGGCTATTGCAGAGACTCTTGCCTGCTCACCTGGGAGCGATCATCTGCCATCCGACTGCAGCTCTATCTAGAGGTTCGGACATCATCAGCAGAGATCCCCGGCTATTCCAGAGACTCTTGCCTGCTCACCTGGGAGCGATCATCTACCATCCGACTGCAGCCTACCAGGAGGCTCCACCAGCTCAGGTCGTATATGCCTGTTTGTCTAGAGACTGCCTTGGTCACTTACCGTGACAAACCTGCCTGTCCAGAGACTGCCCTGGTCACTGGCCGTGACAACCTGCCTGCCCAGAGACTACCCTGGTCACTTGCCGTGACAAACCTGCCTGCCCAGAGACTGCCCTGGTCACTGGTCGTGACAACCTGCCTGCCCAGAGACTGCCCTGGTCACTTGCCGTGACAAACCTGCCTGCCCAGAGACTGCCTTGGTCACTTGCCGTGACAACCTGCCTGTTCAGAGACTGCCCTGGTCACTTGCCGTGACAACCTGCCTGCCCAGAGACTGCCCTGGTCACTTGCCGTGACAAACCTGCCTGCCCAGAGACTGCCCTGGTCACTTGCCGTGACAAACCTGCCTGCCCAGAGACTGCCCTGGTCACTTGCCGTGACAACCTGCCTGTCCAGAGACTGCCCTGGTCACTTGCCGTGACAACCTGCCTGTCCAGAGACTGCCCAGGTCACTTGCCGTGACAACCTGCCTGTCCAGCGACTGCCCAGGTCACTTGCCGTGATAACCTGCCTGTCCAGAGACTTCCTTGGTCACTTATTGTGACAACCTGCCTGTCCAGAGACTGCCTGGCTAATTGCCGTGATTCCATGTCCTATTCCCGGATGCCACCCGCTCTCTTGCAAGTAAATTGTCTTGTATAATAAAGCTTAGTGGTTCCACCAACCAGACCCGTTTCCGTCAGTGGTTCCACCTACCAGACCCGTTACATTGAGACAAAAGGTTATTGAGGCACATCATAATTCTGCTCTAGCAGGACATCCAGGGAGTAAGGCTACTTTAGATCTCCTTTCTCGCCGGTTTTGGTGGCCTAATGCTAATAAAGATGTTTTAACTTTTGTCGCGTCATGTGGGGTGTGTGCTCGCTCTAAAACCCCTCATACCCGTCCGTCTGGGACCCTTTCACCCTTGAAACTTCCGGAGCGTCCATGGACTCATTTATCTATGGACTTCATTACGGACCTTCCTCCGTCGTCAGGGAATACTGTCATACTGGTGGTTGTTGACAGGTTCAGTAAGATGGCACATTTCGTTGCTCTTCCTGCACTCCCTAATGCTAAAACTCTGGCGCAGGTGTTCATTAGGGAGATCGTTAGACTTCATGGGTTGCCTTCTGATGTGGTGTCAGATAGGGGGTCTCAGTTTGTGTCCAAATTTTGGAGGGCATTTTGTTTACGTCGGGGGATGCAATTGTCATTTTCTTCGGCTTTTCATCCGCAGACCAATGGTCAGACAGAGCGTCTGAATCAGAGCTTAGAGACATATCTCCGGTGTTTTGTCTCAGAGAACCAAGAGGACTGGTCTTCTTTCTTGCCTCTGGCAGAGTTCGCTCTTAACAACAGGCGGAGCGAGTCCACTGGTAAGTCCCCGTTTTTTGGGGCATATGGTTTCCATCCCCAGTTTTGTACTTTCAATGGGGGGGGCCCTTCTGGGGTTCCTGAGGAGGAGCGTTTTTCGTCGTCACTTGCTTCTGTGTGGAGAGGTGTATTGAATAATTTGAGTACGATGGGGAACCGTTACAAACGTATGGCTGATAGGAGGAGAGTTTCTGGTCCAGATCTGAATGTGAACGATCTGGTATGGTTGTCTACCAGGAATATAAAACTTAAAGTGCCCTCCTGGAAACTGGGTCCCAGATTCATAGGGCCGTACAGGATCAGTTCCATAATTAATCCTGTGGCATTTCGTCTGGACCTCCCTCCTACGTTTAAAATTCATAATGTGTTCCACAAGTCATTACTTAAAAGGTATGTGGCACCAGTCATACCGTCACCTCTACCTCCTCCTCCTGTGTTGGTCAATGGTAACTTGGAATTTCAAGTATCAAAGATCATTGACTCACGTCTGAATCGCCGGTCCCTTCAGTACTTGGTGCATTGGAAGGGGTATGGTCCAGAGGAGAGGACGTGGGTCCCTGCGTCTGATGTTAACGCAGATCGTTTGGTTCGGACCTTCCACAGAACTCACCCGGGCAGGCCTGGCCCTGAGGGTCCGGAGGCCCCTCGTAGAAGGGGGGGTACTGTCATGTGTGCATTGCCACGAAGATCGTCGCGGTTGCACATTTTGACTTCTCACAGCTGAGCTGCTGTTTCTTTGTGTTTGGCAGCTAGGGAGTTAATTCTGTCTGTGCTCGTGCTGGGACTGGGTGCAGTTTCTCCCGGCTGCAATTGATTATTTGTTGATTGGTTTCCTTTAAATTCCTGGTTGTCTGCTTGGGGAGTTGCCAGTGAAACCTTCATGCAGACCACAGATAGGAATGAATCTGTATAGACTTTAGTTGTGAGCTCCTTAGTTGTTCTAAGCTCAACTTGGTTAGAGTTTATTTCCCAGACCATTTATGTTCCTTTGGTGTTTGAGTGTGTATGCAAGCGAGTGTTATCCTGTCTGTCTTATATGTCTAATCTGTGTATTTAGCTGAGATCAGCCCATATCCCTTTGGTGGTAGTCAGGATCCTTCTTAGGACTGATTACAGGGTTCAGGGTCTGATAGGAGACAGGGTTAGGTTGGAGACTTGGACCTCTGAACCATTATCAGTACCTCCAAGGTGAGGGATTAGTTAGGACCCCAGTTTAGGGTCAGGTTAGATCCCGGTCCACCTCTTTCCTGTTTCAGTTCATCAAGTCCTCAAGATTAACCCTGAGTTCAGCAGATATCGTGTCAGGTAAATCTATTCTATACTTACATGCTGATGTTGCTATACTAGTTGTTGTATAGAGTGTTGTTCCTGTATTAATAGTTTACTGACATTGTATACATATCATTAGACAGCGTGACACCGTCAGACTGATCTGTGCACACTCCGAGAGTCACTTTCCACTTCCTTAGGGAACTAACAGTCAGCGCGTTCTGAGGTAACAGTTTGTTTCTCTGCTTCTGTCTCATCTGACAGGAATCTCCGTCTGTCTGAACTCTGCTCTGAGCTCTGCTCTGACAGGAAATCAACTCCCAAAGGCCAACGTTCAGCTAGACTGTCTTGCTAGAATGCCCACTGCTGCGTCTCTCCACACCCTTATATACTCTAAAGCAGACCCGGGCAAGGGGCGGCCCGCGGGCCGCATTCGGCCCGCCGGCTGTCAGTGACCGGCCCGCGGAGGCGCTCCGGCAGTCTCAGGGCCCCGGCATCAGCTGGCACAATACTTACCTCTCCCGTGCCTCCGCTGCTGCAGCTCCGGGCTCCACCGGCGCTTCCTCACACAGCCGGCCGCTGAATGACGTCATCATTCAGCGGCCGGCTGTGTCAGAGAGCGGGGACGCTGGACAGGTAAGACGTGTCTCTGTGTGTGTCTGTGTCTATGTAGTGCGGTGCTTTGTGTGTGTGTGTGTGTGTGGTGTGTGTGTGTGTGTGTGTGTATGTATGTGAGAGAGTGCTTATGTGCTGTCTGTGTGTGATGATGGGCAGGCATTGCTGATAATGGGGAGGAATTGATGATGATGGGGAGAAGATGATGATAATGGGCAGGTATTGATGATAATGGGCAGGCATTGATGATGGGGAGAAGATGATGATGATGATGGGCAGGCATTGATGATGATGGGGAGAAGATGATGATAATGGGCAGGTATTGATGATAATGGGCAGGCATTGATGATGGGGAGAAGATGATGATGATGATGGGCAGGCATTGATGATGATGGGGAGAAGATGATGATAATGGGCAGGTATTGATGATAATGGGCAGGCATTGATGATGGGGAGAAGATGATGATGGGCAGGCATTGCTGATAATGGGGAGGCATTGATGATGATGGGAGAAGATGATGATAATGGGCAGTGTTGTGAATGGGTTTGAGATGAGTTCTGAGCAGAGGCTCCCTCTGGTGGTTACAAGCGGTATTAGTGAGGATTGTGAGGACTGGGAATCAGGTGTTACTGATTGGTCTTATATAAGGGAGTCATTTTCCCATCAGGGTTGCCGGTGATCAATTGTTCTGGTCTGAATCCTTCTTTCCAGTTTCCCTTGTAGCCTGCTGTGTCGTGTCTGCATCTCCTGCTATCAGATAAGACAATTTCTTATTTTGTGTTTTTGCTATATTTTTGCATTTTGTCCTGTACTTCTGTGGGGGCCTTCAGGGTCCCCTCCGGGGGCTTTTGCCCTCTCAGTTTAGTCCAGCCACTGTGTTTTGTACTTTTGCTTTTTCCAGTTTTTTTTCAGTGGCTGCTGTTTTGTTTTTGTTACGCCAGAGAACTAATTTAGGTGGTAGAGGTCGTGTGATCTCAGGTGATTTTGAAATTAGTAGAGTTGGTGTTTTTCAGGGTTTTCTGAGATTGCAGTAAGTATGTGTAGCCCTGGTACACAATACCAGGAGTGTTATGTTACGGTAGCTGAGGAGTGCAGGTAAAAAAGGAAATACACCAGAGCAGTTGGAATCTATGAGATTGCAGTACCCTGACTAACCACCGCAACTAGAGGCAGCCGTGGAGCGTTCCTACGATGGTCCTAGACGCCTCGTCACAGCCTGAGAAACTAACTACACCTAAAGATAGAAATAGGAAAGCTATCTGCCCCGGAGCAGAACCCCAAAGATAATAGAAAGCCCCCAAACATGTAATGGCGGTTAGACAAGAGGAAATACTGACACAGAAAGAAAATAGTATGAGCAAACGCTGGGGCCCAAACTATCTAAATAGAAAAGGATAGGAAGGGTACTTACTGCAATCCCAGAAAACCCTGAAAAACACCAACTCCACTAATTTCAAAATCACCTGAGATCACACGACCTCTACCACCTAAATTAGTTCTCTGGTGTAACAAAAACAGCAGCCACTGAAAAAACTGCAAAAAGCAAAAGTACAAAACACAGTGGCTGGACTAAACTGAGAGGGCAAAAGCCCCCGGAGGGGACCCAGAAGGCCCCCACAGAAGTGCAGGACAAAATGCAAAAATATAGCAAAAACACAAAATAAGAAATTGTCTTATCTGATAGCAGGAGATGCAGACACGACACAGCAGGCTACAAGGGAAACTGGAAAGAAGGATTCAGACCAGAACAATTGATCACCGGCAACCTTGATGGGAAAATGATTCCCTTAAATAAGACCAATCAGTAACACCTGATTCCCAATCCTCACTAGTACCGCTTGTAACCACCAGAGGGAGCCTCTGTTCAGAACTCATCTCAAAACCATTCACAACAGTACCCCCCCCTTGAGGAGGGGTCACCGAACCCTCATTTGAGCAACCAGGTCGGTCAGGATGAGTTCTATGATACGCACGGATAAGTCTCCTAGCATGGATGTCCGAAGCAAACACCCAAGAATTATCTTCCTGACCATAACCTCTCCATTTAACCAAATACTGGAGTCTTCGTCTAGAAAAACGAGAATCCAATATTTTCTCAACCACATACTCCAGATTGCCCTCAACCAAAACAGGGTCAGGAGGCACAGCAGCAGGAACCACTGGCTCAACAAACCTCTTCAACAAGGACTTGTGGAACACGTTATGGATCTTAAATGTCCCTGGAAGAAGCAAACGAAAAGAAACAGGATTAATAATCTCCATGATCTTATAAGGTCCAATGAACCTAGGCTTAAATTTAGGAGATGCTACTCTCATAGGAATATTCTTTGAGGACAACCAGACCAAGTCCCCCACTTTAAACCGAGGACCATCAGTCCTATGCCGGTTAGCAAACCGCTGGGCCTTCTCCTGAGAGAGGGACAACCTCTCCACTACCTGGTCCCAAATCTGCTGCATACGCTCAACAACAGAGTCAACACCTGGACAGACAGAAGCCTCCGTCTGTCCTGAAGAAAATCGAGGGTGAAACCCAGAATTACAGAAAAACGGAGACATCAAAGTGGCAGAGCTAGCCCTATTATTAAGAGCAAACTCAGCCAAAGGCAAAAAAGAGACCCAGTCATCCTGATCAGCAGACACAAAGCATCTTAGATAAGTCTCCAATGTCTGGTTTGTTCTCTCAGTTTGACCATTGGTCTGAGGATGAAATGCCGAGGAGAAAGACAATTGAACACCCAGTTTAGAACAAAAAGTCCTCCAAAATCTGGAAACAAACTGGACTCCTCTGTCAGACACAATGTTCTCAGGAATGCCGTGTAAACGAACCACGTGCTGAAGGAACAACGGCACCAATTCAGAGGAGGAAGGCAACTTAGGTAATGGCACAAGATGTATCATTTTGGAAAACCTATCACAAATTACCCAGATGGTGGTCATTCTCTGAGAAACAGGAAGATCGGAAATGAAATCCATAGAGATATGGGTCCATGGTCTCTTGGGCACAGGCAATGGCATCAACAAACCACTAGAGCGAGAGCAAGGCTTGGAGCGAGAGCAAGTCCCGCAGGACTGCACAAATTCCCTGACATCGCGAGACAAGGTAGGCCACCAAAAGGACCGACTAACCAAGTCTCTGGTACCAAAAATTCCGGGATGCCCAGCCAATGCGGAACAATGAATCTCAGACATCACACTCTTTTCCATTGGTCCGGGACAAACAATTTTCCAACAGGGCAGCGCTCGGGCCTATCCTCCTGACACCCCTCCAGAGCAAGTCTCAAATTGGGCGAGATGGCGGAAAGAACTACACCCTCCTTCAAAATAACAGAGGGATCAGATAGCTCAGGAGAGTCCGCAAGGAAACTCCTCGAGAGGGCATCCGCCTTAACATTCTTAGTGCCAGGAAGAAAGGAAACCACAAAATTAAAACGTGTGAAAAACAAGGCCCACCTGGCCTGTCTAGGATTGAGTCGCTTGGCAGATTCCAGATAGACCAGATTCTTATGGTCCGTAAGGACCACCACCTGATGTTTGGCTCCCTCCAGCCAATGTCTCCACTCTTCAAAAGCCCACTTCATGGCCAATAACTCCCGATTACCCACGTCATAATTACGTTCAGTAGGAGAAAATTTTCGAGAGAAAAAGGCACAAGGGTTACTTTTAGAGGTCTCTGGATCTTTTTGGACAAAACGGCACCTGCCCCAATTTCAGAGGCATCAACCTCCACCTGAAATGGCAGAGAAACATCAGGCTGCCGTAGAACAGGAGCAGAAGTGAATCTCTGCTTAAGTTCCTGAAACGCAGAGACTGCCTCAGGAGGCCAATTCACCACATCAGAACCCTTTCTGGTCAAATCAGTTAATGGTTTAACAATAACCGAGAAATTACCAATAAATTTACGATAAAAATTGGCAAAACCCAAAAATCTCTGAAGAGCCTTTAATGAAGTAGGTTGGACCCAATCACAGATGGCCTGAACCTTGACCGGGTCCATTTCAATAACAGATGGGGACAAAATGAATCCCAGAAATGAGATCTTCTGTACGCCAAAAAGACACTTTGATCCCTTCACATACAGAGCATTCTCTCTCAAAATCTGGAATACAGTTCGAACATGTTTCACATGAGAGTCCCAGTCATTAGAAAAAATCAGATATCATCCAAATAAACAATCAGAAACTTGTCCACAAAATCCCTGAAAATGTCATTCATGAAGGACTGGAAGACGGAAGGAGCATTAGTGAGCCCAAAGGGCATCACAAGGTACTCAAAATGCCCTTCAGGGGTGTTAAATGCCGTCTTCCATTCATCCCCGTGCTTAATGCGAATAAGGTTATACGCCCCCCTGAGGTCAAGCTTGGTAAACCAAGTAGCGTTTTTCACCCTGGAAAACAGTTCAGAAATCAAGGGTAACGGGTATTGATATTTCACAGTAATATTGTTCAAGAGACGATAATCAATACACGGCCTTAATGAACCATCTTTTTTGGCCACAAAGAAAAAACCGGCACCTAAGGGTGAAGAGGATGGTCTGATATGACCCTTCTCCAATGATTCCTTGATATAAGACCGCATAGCGTCATGTTCAGGTACAGACAAGTTAAAAAGGCGACCCTTAGGGAATTTACTACCTGGCACTAATTCAATAGCGCAGCCCATAGCTCCTATGGGGAGGTAAGGATGCAGATTTACTTTCGCTAAACACAATCAGAAAAATCAAACAAAAAGTCGGGAACATCCTGACCCTGGGGGAGGCAGAAAAAACAGGAGTGTTGGTATTAACACATTGGCAGCCCCAACGGGTTACAGACACAGTTTTTCCAATCCAAAACAGGATTATGAGACTGTAACCAAGGAAACCCAGCACGATAATGTCATGCAGATTATATAGAACCAAAAATTTGCAGCACTCCTGGTGATCAGGTTCAACCCTCATTATCACCTGATAGAAAACTGGGTTTATTCTCACCAAAGGGGTAGAATCGATCCCCAGTAGGGGAATAGACTTCTGTAGGGTATCAAGGAAATCCACAACGTTTAGCAAAATCATAATCCATCAGGTTAATAGCTGCTCCAGAATCAACGAAAGCCTGAGCAGAAAATGAGGACAGAGAGCATATCAGAGTGACAGTTAATAAAACTTAGTCTAACACTACCCAAGACAATGAGCGTGCAAAACGTCTTCCCCGCTTAGGGCAGACTGAAACAGCATGAGAGGCATCACCACAGTAGAAACATAACCCATTGCGCTTTCGAAACTTATGACGCTGTCCCCAGACACCACTCCATCACACTGCATGGGCTCAGCAGCTGGCTCACAAGGCAACACCACTCCACGCATACTTCTCCGCTCACGCAAACGTCTGTCAATTTGAATCGCTAATGACATAGAATCATTGAGACCAGAGGGACAGGAATCCCACCATAACATCCTTTACATTATCCGACAGACCCTTCCGGAAAAGGCACCAAGCGTCGTCATCCATTTGGTCAGGACTGCCCACCTACGGAATCTCTGACATATAACTCAGCGTCATCAGCCCCTGATTTAAAATCCCAACAAGGGCTTTTTCAGCTTGATCATGACTTTAGGCTCATCGTACAATAACCCCAAAGCCTGAAAAAATGCATCAACATCACTCAAAACGGGATCCCCAGGTGTCAGGGAAAAAGCCCAATCCTGAGGATCGCCGCGCAGGAGAGAGATGACAATTTGAACCTGCTGCCTGCGTTTCCTGAGGACTTAGATTTTAAGGCAAGAAACAATTTACAATTATTTTTGAAATTCTGAAACTTAGCTCGATCCCCTGAAAACAAATCTGGCAGGGGGATCCTAGGTTCCACAACAGGCAACCTAGCAAGATATGCAGCAATACTCCGAACCTCAGTGGCAAGCTGATCCACACGGCCAGACAACTGTGCAAACTCCATTGGGGGAAAAAAATCCTCCCCAGCACCCAAGATACAGAGGGAAAAAAAAAAAAAAATGCAACAAACAGAAAAATATCTCTGACAACTTTCTTCCTTCAAAATATTTTTTCCCTTCTGTGAGTACCATACAATTTTATGGCCGGTGATACTGTTATGTTACGGAAGCTAGGAGTGCAGGTAAAAAAGGAAATACACCAGAGCAGTTGGAATCTATGAGATGCAGTACCCTGACTAACCACCGCAACTAGAGGCAGCCGTGGAGCGTTCCTACGATGGTCCTAGACGCCTCGTCACAGCCTGAGAAACTAACTACACCTAAAGATAGAAATAGGAAAGCTATCTGCCCCGGAGCAGAACCCCAAAGATAATAGAAAGCCCCCAAACATTAAAAGGCGGTTAACAAGAGGAAATACTGACACAGAAAGAAAATAGTATGAGCAAACGCTGGGCCCAAACTATCTAAATAGAAAAGGATAGGAAGGGTACTTACTGCAATCCCAGAAAACCCTGAAAAACACCAACTCCACTAATTTCAAAATCACCTGAGATCACACGACCTCTACCACCTAAATTATTCTCTGGTGAACAAAACAGCAGCCACTGAAAAAACTGCAAAAAGCAAAAGTACAAAACACAGTGGCTGGACTAAACTGAGAGGGCAAAGCCCCCGGAGGGGACCCAGAAGGCCCCCACAGAAGTGCAGACAAAATGCAAAAATATAGCAAAAACACAAAATAAAAATTGTCTTATCTGATAGCAGGAGATGCAGACAAAGACACAGCAGGCTACAAGGGAAACTGGAAAGAAGGATTCAGACCAGAACAATTGATCACCGGCAACCTTGATGGGAAAATTGATTCCCTTAAATAAGACCAATCCCGTAACACCTGATCCCATCCTCACTAGTACCGCTTGTAACCACCAGAGGGAGCCTCTGTTTCAGAACTCACTCAAACCCATTCACAACACAGGGGGATAGTGGAGAGGTAACGGTTTAAGGGCTCTTCATGATATCATACACTTCGGACACACCCACCAGGGTGTGTAGGGAGTGCTAAGTAGTCTGAGTTCAGTTCAGTCAGTGACTCGAAGGATGAGGAAAGTGCAGTCTTTGCATTCAGAAAGTGGGCCAGTACAGGTGAGCCAGTTCACCTCAGCCTGGTCAAGCTGTGCCCCACTATAAGACGGACTGAATATCTATTAAATTGAGCAAATCGAAGGGCATAGTGGAAGAGAACAGAGAAGTGCCATAAGTATAGGATACCTGCACATTGTTACCGGTCACTGGGGCCGAAGGATCACTAAAGCTTCACGCTTTGTGGTAAGAAAACCAGAGGCTTACGACCTTAGGTCGTGGCAAGCATCCCTGAAAGTCAGTACGTATCTGGGGTCAGGGAGAGTGAGAACCTTGAGCCTGATCACAAAAATAGGGAAATCAGCTCTCTCACAGGAAGGCTCCGACCACAAAAACTGACCGGGCAGAACAGCTTTGGAATAGCTGGAGTTATAGAGGAACTAACCTTCAGGCTGGTTGAATCATCAACATTGGACAGTAAAGGAGGCCCCTAACTTGCTTGCCGTTGCCTCAAACTCAACCTCCATCAACCCCATCAGCCTCCCTGGGACCTGCCTTACCATCTTACAAAAAAAAAGGTATGGAAAGACGCTGACCGTGTGAGACTGAGTTATTTACTTGCATCCTGCACAACCCTGCTTAACTACCGACCTGAGGGAAGAGTCCCACCTGAAAGGGGACCCGACATCTAGCTGCCTCACCATCCCCTCAGAGATCTACAGCAGCGCTGGTACAAATTACCAGAGACTACAGGTGGCGTCACGAACTGTAAATAAATCTATCCCTGTAAATAATCCCCCAACATAACGCCAGACCGCCAGGGCCACAGACTGAGCCACCGCAACCTGTGACAAACCCCATAGACTTCCATGGGCTCGGCTCTGAGTACCCCATTGCCCTGGGAAACCCACAATTGTGGTGGCGGGTCGCACACAAAACTTTGGCGTCACGAACAGGATCCGAAACTTGCAGCATTGCGAGCCCTGTGTGCCTGTGGAGTGTTTTGGCGAAAAAGACTGTTGCGTTGTTTGGCGCCAAATACCCCCAAATATTTGCCGCCAGATTCGCGCCCTAAGGCGCGGGAGAAGAAGGTGGGCGTACCTGAAAGAGCACGCAGAGTCTTGGACACGCCCCTGGCTCTGACTCATCCGGCAGGTCCTGCAACAGGAAGTGAACGCTCTGACATCAGAGCGCCTGCGACGAAGGTCCTGTTCCCACTGCGTGCCTGTGAATAGCAGAAATCTGAAACCGGTAGGCTCCGTTTAACCAAGGGGCGCTAAGATGTCACAACAACCGGCTGACAGTGCGGCCCCAGCCGGAGTCCCCAATCCCGCACCGTCTGGTATTGTACGCCAGATGGGGCGCAGGCCCTGCACCCATCCGGTAGTCCCGATCATGCCACTAACGCCCCATATATGCCTGGGGCGAATGGCTTCCCCATACAAGCGGTGAGCCGCACATTAGCAGCTTCAAGCGGAAGTTATGCAGCATCCTAGAAATGTACTCCATGCCTGAGAGACAAAAAGCTGCTGTGCTAATAGGGCAGCTAACTGGCGCTGCTGAGAGGGAAGTGGGAACTTGGGATACCGTTGATCAGGAGTCGGTACCTGCGATCTTCCTTAAACTGCATGCCATATTTGAAGACCGCACAGAAACGATCCCCGGGATGGCCTTCTATCACGTTCACAACAGCCAGGTGACAGCATCCGGGACTACGCTTGCCGACTACAGGGAGCCCTGAGAGCCCTCAAGCAAATTAACAATTTAAATGCTATCGACGAGAATAAAAATCTGAAAGAACAATTTATACAGGATTGAGATCCCAAGAGAACGCAGAACGTAAACTGGTGGTCCTTAGACCATCCGGATGCTACCTTGATGCCCTAAAGGACATGGCAATAAAAGGGCTGCGGCCCTGGGGAAACCCGAGGTGGCAACCCAACATCATCAGGCTGAAGTCACTCTGGGAACCGGCAGTAACCCCCTTTTCCCCGCTAGTGGCTGAAGCCAAAGCGCAGGTGACACCTCCTAGTGAATTGGACTGTCTGCGCTCAAGTGCGCCACTGACTAAAAATCTGGCTGCTGTAATGAGTGCCCTGCAGCTGCGGAAAGAGGAGGAAGGAAAGATCTTGTTAGCTGACTGCCAGAAGACGTCCCGTGGATGCACCGAGAAGAAAGAAGACGCGCCCCCCCGGAGGAGGACAACGCCACCCCCAGAGCGACCTCTGATCAACACCTCCTCGTCGAGAGATCATCTGTTACCGATGCAACCGGAAAGGTCATATGTCTCCACAGTGTCCTTTAAAACGGGCAGAACCTGGATCCAAGGGCCAACACCCAGAGAATACCCGTCAGGCCCCCTAGACTGGAGCCGCAGGTATGTGGGCGGGCGACCCTACCTGTCTATTATTCTAGATGGTTGCTGTCCAGCATTGTTAGACACTGGGTCGCAGGTGACCCTAATACCTGATGCCCTATATACCAAGTACTGGTCAATGGACAGTCTTAAACCTCCGAGCCTTGACTTTACCTATATGCTTCTAATGGTCTTCCTGTAGAAGTACTCGGGACAAAATGTGTAGATGTAAAGGTGGGCAGAGAGGATTGAAAGACCAAGGGCTTCTGGTAGTAAAGACTGTAAATGAGGAGAACTGTTTAAATATAATTTTGGTACTAACATTATCGGGAATTTTGGAAAGTTGTGTTCTTGCTCCAACAGCTCGCTGAGATTGCCCGACCAAAGGGAGAAAGGAGTAATCCAAGAGAGATCCGGGCCCTGATGTGTCAACAGCAAGCGAAGCTTACAGACGGCAAATTGGTAATGTACGGGTCACTGACTCGGATCCTATTGTGCTACCCCCCAATGAGTGAAATGATCATTTGGTGCAGGGCAGCCATAGGTCTGAGAGGACAGAATTACCCAAGCTGTAGTAGAACCCCACCATTCAGAACATAACCTACACTTAGACTGCTAGAGGGGTAAATAAAGTGGTGAATGGAAGAGTACCGGTACGGCTTCTCAATTGGGAGATATGAGGTAAAAATACCCCGTTATGCAACCATTGCTAAACTACATGCTGTTGATAATAATTCTATTCTCCCGGCTGAGTCCTTAGACTCCTGTCAAATACGGAGGACAATGACCCAGCAACTCAGGTGGCGGAATGGTGCAGCAACTCCATGTTGGACGGACACCACCCCGCTCACCAGAAGCAGGGGTATTACGGGTGGTGCAAGAGTACGCCCAAGTGTTTAGCAAGAATCCCATTGATTTTGGGGTAATTAAGGGAGTACAACATCATATCCCTACAGCATCATCCTCCCATCAAAGAGCGGATAGCCCATACCTCCAGCTCATTATCAGAAGGGTAAAGAAATGTTGCATGATATGAAGAAAAAGCTGGGGTGGTAAGGATAGTTGTAGCCCCTGGCAGCCCCTCTAGTTCTGGTTAAAAAGAAAGATGGTAAATATGAGAATGTGTGTGGATTACAGGCAGGTGAACCGCATAAAAACACAAGGATGCATACCGTTACCACGCATAGAGGAATCATTAGCTGCTCTGAAAACGGCTAACTACTTTTCTACCCTGATCTGACTAGTGGTTACTGGCAAGTGGCTGTGGCTGAGGAGGATCGTGAGAAAACGGCTTTCACCACCCCAATGGGGCTCTGTGAGTTCGACAGAATGCCGTTTGGGCTCAGTAGTGCCCCCAGGAACATTTCAGAGAGTGATGGAGAACTGCCTGGGACATCTCAATTTTAAAACCCGTGCTGCTATACCTAGCGACGTCATCGTGTATTCCAAGACTTATGAGGATCATCTGAAACACCTGGCAGAAGTGTTTGATCCCTGTCCAGGTACGGGATGAAATTAAAACCCTCAAAATGCCATCTACTCAAACAGAAGGTACAATACTTGGGCAAAATCGTCAGTTCGGAAGGAGTACCCCGGGACCCAGAGAAAGTCACTGCCATCCAAAGTGGCCGGAGCCGAAGAACCTTAAGAATGCGACAGTTTCCGGGGACTAACGGGTTACTACAGGAGATTCGTGAAAGATTACACAAGAAGGCAGCTCCTTTTACAGGACCTCCTATAGGACAATCCCTAAGAGCAGAAACCCTCCCTTTAATTGGTGGGTAAAGAACAGCTAAAAGCATTCCAAAAGATGAAAGAGATCCTTACGGGTGTTTGAGATCTAACCTATCCTGATTACAGCCAACCGTTCCTGTTGTACAACCGACGCCAGTAATTAAGGTTTGGGAGCAGTTCTCATCAGAAGCAGAATGGCCAAGAAAAAGTCATCGCATATGCCAGCAGAAAACTCAGGCCAACTGAAAGGAATCCGGAAAATTATAGCAGCTTCAAAGCTGGAGTTTCTGGCGCTGGTCTGGCCATTACTGAAAGATTTAAGCACTATCTGGCCTCCAATAAGTTCACGGCGTACACAGACAACAACCCTTAACGCACCTGGAAACCGCCAAGCTGGGCGCCATGGAGCAGCTTTGGGATGGCTCGTTGTCCAATACCAGTTTACTATCAAGTACCTGGGCAGGTCGAAAGAATGCTAATGCTGATGCGTTGTCCCGAATGCCGCATTACTCTGATACGGAAGAAGAATCGGACGACCTGGAAGAAATTGAGCTACCTGCGTTCCATCGAAATGGGTAGTCCACGAGCATCGAGTCAACAGAAAGCAGTATGGGCAACATTAAATCCTTACCCCATCACAGCTGGAAAGAACTCAGGACAGTGATCCAGTGGTCAGCCGCATCAAGGAGTTGTTAAGACAGGAAGGCTCCTCTTTGGAAAAGGAAGCACCTATGTCAGCCAAGCTCCTGTGGAACGAGAAAAGCAGGTGTCCTATACCGTGAGAAGTTTGCAGGAGATACGTCAACCCCAGAACCCATGAGATGGTCTGGCAAATCGTGGTCCCCAAGCAGACGCCCAATGGTGTTGGAAGCATACCACGATCAAGCAGGGCACTTTGGGTGGAAAAGCTGGAACCCTGTTGAGATGCCGGTTCTACGGTAGGGATGCGCAGCTCCATCGAGAGGTGGGTGTCGGAACTGTGGACCCTGTGGTCTCAGAAGAAAGGACTACGGTAGTCAGAAGGCACCCCTGCAACCTATCCGGACGACTCGCCCCCTGGAATTGTGGCCCTGGACCACGTCAAATTGTCCCCCAAGTAGATCTGGAAACTCAATACGCCTTGACCATGGTGGACCATTACTCCAGATTTCTGGTGGTTGTTCCAGTTAAGGACCAACCGCAGTGACGGCCGCGAAAACCTTTCAAGCAAGCTTCGCAGACCGCATGGGTATCCGGAGCAAGTATTAACCGATCAAGGACCTGCTTTCGAAGCTGATTTATTCAAGGGAAATTTTGTCACATTACGGGTGCAAGAAAATTAGAACAACACCATATCACCCTCAAACCAACGGTCTTTGCGAAAAAATGAACCATATTGTCCTTGATTTGTTGAGATCCATACCGTTGGAAACAGGGAAACGATGGCCGGATTTTACTACCTGATTTGGTTATTTTTATAACCCCTATACCTGTCAGTTTACAAACTGCACTCCAGCCTATCTTATGAGAGCAAGGCCCGGAAGACTACCAATGGATCTAGAACTGGAGGGTAGAACCGGAGGCAGACGACGCCGTTGAAAACTGGGACATCAATCGGCAAGAGCATACAGAAGAGTACAAATCTGTGTAGAGAAAGTCTCAACAAGGCACGGGAGAAACAGAAGATGTTTACAACCGAAAAGCTCCTGCCAAGCCTTTGATCCTGGAGAGGTAGTATTAAAAAGAAAAAGGGAAAATGCACAAATTGGATAACCAGGGAGCAAGAACCCTACGTTGTACAAGATTCTAAATATGACAACAGAAAAGTTTGTATCATCAGTAAGGATGGAGGAAGAACAATAACCACTGTGTCCAGAGACCATTTGAAATTGTGTCCAGAACCCTTAAAATGTTGTGACAAGAACCCTGTCATCAATCAAAAAGAAAGGAAAGAAGAGGTCATACACACCGATCTGGGAGATTTCCTGCGGAATTGGCCTAGACAGGGAGATGCTGTAATATCCGGTGTTGCAGTTTTATCAGCCACAAGAGGAAGTTTTACCTCAGTTGTGCCCTTGTGCCAGTCGAGCCCGTTCAGGAGTTACCCAACCCAGCAACACCTCAACCTATGGAATCTCAAGAAGGATCATCTGAAGCAGCGCCCCATACAATGGGATCCCCTGGTGAAGCTGACTCACACCGCCCAGCCATCAGTAACGCTTGCCAGATCCATAGAAAGATTGAGGCAGTTCTATAGTTTGCCGTTACGCATGCAGACAGATCGCAACTTAATATACCTGAGGCTACTCCACTAGATCAAGCGAATCACAAAAGGAAAGTACCCATTCGATACCAGCAGTAATTAATAACGAATTAATGTGAAACTGTAAAAAGTCTATATAATATATATGTGTTTTTCCCTATTATGTCTTATAATGGACTCAGAGGCTGAGGACTGAGCCAGCCCAAAACTGTATCCTGTAAATAGTTGCACTAAGGTGCCTTTTAATGATTTCACACGAAGCCTTGACTTACCTCTGAACATAAAACCCTGTGGTAGGCACTGAGTGAGGTCTGCATTCGGATGTCCTGCAGCCACCAGGACCCACATTGAAAGGTTTGGTGCGGGTCCTTCACAAGCATATTGTCTATTTTATATGAAAAGTTATTTAATATTTGTACATTTCTATATATAATGTTTTATTTGCAACGTTCAAGACATCCTTACCTCCCGGAGGGACGAATTAAAGTTTAATTTGATGTTAAACGCATAAACAAAAATGTCTCTTGTATTTCACATGCCCGGAGTGCTGTCGTTTACCATGGGGGAATGTGTAGCCCTGGTACACAATACCAGGAGGATAGTGGAGAGGTAACGTTTAAGGGCTCTTCATGAAATCATGTACACTTCGGACACACCCACCAGGGTGTGTAGGGGAGTGCTAAGTAGTCTAGTTCAGTTCAGTCAGTGACTCGAAGGAGTAGGAAGTGCAGTCTTTTGCAGTTTCAGAAAGTGGAGGCCATACAGGTGAGGCCGTTCACCTCAGCCTGTACAGAGCTTGCCCCACTATAAGACGGACTGATATATCATATTAAGAGATGAGCAAATCGAAGGGCATATGGAAGAGAACAGAGAAGTGCCATAAGTTATAGGATACCTCACATTGTTACCGGTCACTGGACCGAAGGATCACTAAAAGCTCACGCTTATGGTAAGAAAAACCAGAGGCTTATCGGACCTTAGGTCGTGGCAAGCATCCCTGAAGAGTCAGTACGTATCTGGGGTCAGGAGAGTGAGAACCTTGAGCCTGATCACAAGAATAGGAACTCAGCTCTCTCACAGAAGGGCTCCGACCACAAAAACTGACGGGGCGAAACAGCTTTGGAATAGCTGGAGTTATAGAGGGAACTACGCTTCAGGCTGGTTGGACTCATACAACATTGGACAGTAAAGAGAGGCCCCTAACTTGCTTAGCCGTTGCCTCAAAGCTCATCTCCATCAACCCCATCAGCCCTCCTGGACCTGCCTACCAATCTTACAAGTAAAAAAGGTATGTGAAAGACGCTGACCGTGTGAGACTGAGTTATTTACTTGCATCCTGCACAACCCTGCTTTAACTACCGACCTGAGGGAAGAGTCCCACCTTAGGGGACCCGACATCTAGCTGCCTCACCATCCCCTCAAGATCTACAGCAGCGCTGGTACAAATACCAGAGACTACAGGTGGCGTCACGAACTGTAAATATATCTATCCCCTGTAAATATTCCCCCAACATACGCCAGACCGCCAGGCCACAGACCGAGCCACCGCTACCTGTGACAAACCCCATAGACTTCCATGGGCTCGGCTCTGAGTACCCCATTGCCCTGGTAACCCACAATTGTGGTGGCGGGTCGACACAAGTACCCTTCCTGTCCTTTTCTATTTAGATAGTTTGGGCCCCAGCGTTTTGCTCATTCTATTTTCTTTCTGTGTCAGTATTCCTCTTGTCTAAAACCCCATTACATTTTGGGGGGCTTCTATTATCTTGGGGTTCTGCTCCGGGGCAATAGCTTTCCTATTTCTATCTTTAGGTGTAGTTAGTTTCTCAGGCTGTGACGAGGCGTCTAGGACCAACGTAGGAACGCTCCCACGGCTGCCTCTAGTTGTGGTGGTTAGTCAGGGTACTGCAATCTCATAGATTCCAACTGCTCTGGTGTAATTTCCTTTTTTACCTGCACTCCTCAGCTACCGTAACATAACATGTATCACCGGCCATAAAAATTGAATGGTACTCACAGAAGGGAAAAAATATTTTGAAGGAAGAAAAGTTGTCAGAGATATTTTTTTTGTTTGTTGCATTTTTTTTTCCCTCTGTATCTCTTGGGTCTGGGAGATCTTTCTCTCAATGGAGTTTGCACAGTTGTCTGGCCGTTGGATCAGCTTGCCACTGAGGTCAGAGTATTGCTGCATATCTTGCTAGGTTGCCTTTGTGGAACCTAGATCCCCAAGCCAGATTTGTTTTTAGGGATCGAGCTAATTTTCAGAATTTCAAAAATAATTGTAAATTGTTTCTTGCCTTAAAAATCTAAGTCCCAGGAAACCAGCGCAGCAGGTTCAATTATCATCTCTCTCCTGCGCGGCGATCCTCAGGATTGGGCTTTTTCCCTGACACCTGGGGATCCTGTTTTGAGTGATGTTGATGCATTTTTTCAGGCTTTGGGGTTATTGTAACGATGAGCCTAATTCACTGATCAAGCTGAAAAAGCCTTGTTGGCATTAAATCAGGGGCTTGATGACGCTGATTTATACTGTCAGAGATTCCGTGGGTGGGCAGTCCTGACCAATGGAATGACGACGCTTGGCGGCCCTTTTCCGAAGGGTCTGTCGGATAATGTAAAGATGTTATGGTGGGATTCCCTGTCCCCCTGGTCTCAATGATTCTATGTCATTAGCGATTTAAATTGACAGACGTTTGCGTGAGCGGAAGAAGTATGCGTGGAATAGTGTTGCCTTGTGACCAGCTGCTGAGCCCATGCAGTGTGATGGAGTGGTGTCCTGGGCACAGCGTCATGAGTTTTCGAAAGCGCAATGGGTTATGTTTCTACTGTGGTGATGCCTCTCATGCTATTTCAGTCTGCCCTAAGCGGGGAAGACGTTTTGCACGCTCAGTTGTCTTGGGTATGTTCAGACTAAGTTTTTATTAACTGTCACTCTGATATGCTCTCTGTCCACATTTTCTGCTCAGGCTTTCGTTGATTCGGAGCACTATTAACCTGATGGATTATGATTTTGCTAAACGTTGGGTTTCCCTTGATACCCCTACAGAAGTCTATCCTTTACTGGGATCGATTCTACCCCTTTGGCTGAGAATAAACCCCAGTTTCTACTCAGGTGATAATGGGGGTTGAACCTGATCACCAGGAGTGCTGCAAATTTTTGGTTCTATATAATCTGCAGACATTATCGTGCGGGGTTTTTCCTTTGGGTTTACAGTCTCATAATCCTGTTTTGGATTGAAATCTGTGTCTGTAAACCAGTTGGGGCTGCAATGTGTTAATACCAACACTCCTGTTTTTTCTGCCTCCCCCCAGCTCAGGATTTCCTGACTTTTTGTTTGATTTTTCTGATGTGTTTTAGCGAAAGTAAATCTGCATCCTTACCTCCCCATGGGAGCAAAGACTGCGCTATTGAATTAGTGCCAGTAGTAAATTCCCTAAAGTCGCCTTTTTAACTTGTCTGACCTGAACATGACGCTATGCGGTCTTATATCAAGGAATCATTGGAAAGGGTCATATCAGACCATCCTCTTCACCCCTAGTGCCGGTTTTTTCTTTGTGGCCAAAAAAGATGGTTCATTAAGGCCGTGTATTGATTATCGTCTCTTGAACAATATTACTGTGAAATATCAATACCCTTACCCTTGATTTCTGACCGTTTTCCAGGGTGAAAAACGCTACTTGGTTTACCAACTGACCTCAGGGGGCGTATAACCTTATTCGCATTAAGCACGGGATGAATGGAAGACGGCATTAACACCCCTGAAGGGCATTTTGAGTACCTTGTGATGCCCTTTGGCTCACTAAATGCTCCTTCCGTCTTCCAGTCCTTCATGAATGACATTTTCAGGGATTTGTGGACAAGTTTCTGATTGTTTATTTGGATGATATCTTGATTTTTTTCTAATGACTGGGACTCTCATGTGAAACATGTTCAACTGTATTCCAATTTTGAGAGAGAATGCTCTGTATGTGAAGGATCAAATGTTTTTTGGTGCCCCAGAAGATCTCATTTCGGGGATTCATTTTGTCCCCATCTGTTATTGAAATGGACCCGGTCAAGGTTCAGGCCATCTGTGATTGGGTCCAACCTACTTCATTAAAGGCTCTTCAGAGATTTTTGGGTTTTGCCAATTTTTATCGTAAATTTATTGGTAATTTCTCGGTTATTGTTAAACCTTTAACTGATTTGACCAAAAGGGTTCTGATGGGTGAATTGGCCTCCTGAGGCAGTCTCCCGCGTTTCAGGAACTTAAGCAGAGATTCACCTTCTGCTCCTGTTCTACGGCAGCCTGATGTTTCTCTGCCATTTCAGGTGGAGGTTGATGCCTCTGAAATTGGGGCAGGTGCCGTTTTGTCCCAAAAAGATCCAGAGACCTCTAAAAGTAACCCTTGTGCCTTTTTCTCTCGAAAATTTTCTCCTACTGAACGTAATTATGACGTGGGTAATCGGAGTTATTGCCAGAAGTGGGCTTTTGAAGAGTGGAGACATTGGCTGAGGAGCCAAACATCAGTGGTGGTCCTTACGGACCATAAAATCTGGGTTTTATCTGGAATCTGCCAAGCGACTCAATCCTAGACAGGCCAGGTGGCCTTGTTTTTCACAACGTTTTAATTTGTGGTTTCCTTTCTTCCTGGCACTAAGAATGTTAAGGCGGATGCCCTCTCGAGAGTTTCCTTGCGGACTCTCCTGAGCTATCTGATCCCTCGTTATTTTTTGAAGGAGGTGTAGTTCTTTCCGCCATCTCGCCCAATTTGAGACTTGCTCTGGAGGGTGTCAGGAGATAGGCCCGAGCGCTGCCCTGTTGGAAAATTGTTTTTCCCGACCAATGGAAAAAGAGTGTTATGTCTGAGAATTCATTGTTCCGCATTGCTGGGCATCCCGGAATTTTTGGTACCAGAGACTTGGTTAGTCGGTCCTTTGGTGCCTACCTTGTCTCGCGATGTCAGGGAATTTGTGCAGTCCCGCGGACTTGCTCTCGCTCCAAGCCTTGCTCTCGCTCTATGGTTTGTTGATGCCATTGCCTGTTGCCCAAGAGACCAGGACCCATATCTCTATGGATTTCATTTCCGATCTTCCTGTTTCTCAGAGAATGAACCCCCATCTGGTAATTTGTGATAGGTTTTCCAAAATGATACATCTTGTCCATTACCTAAGTTGCCTTCCTCCTCTGAATTGGGGCCGTTGTTCCTTCACACGTGGTTCGTTTACACGGCATTCCTGAAACATTGTGTCTGACAGAGGAGTCCAGTTTGTTTCCAGATTTTGGAGGACTTTTTGTTCTAAACTGGGTGTTCAATTGTCTTTCTCCTCGGCATTTCATCCTCAACCAATGGTCAAACTGAGAGAACAAACCAGACATTGGAGACTTATCTAAGTTGCTTTGTGTCTGCTGATCAGGATGACTGGGCCCTCTTTTTTGCCTTTGGCTGAGTTTGCTCTTAATAATAGGGCTAGCTCTGCCACTTTGATGTCTCCGTTTTCTGTAATTCTGGGTTTAAACCCTCGATTTTCTTCAGGACAGACGGAGGCTTCTGTCTGTCCAGGTGTTGACTCTGTTGTTGAGCGTATGCAGCAGATTTGGGACCAGGTAGTGGAGAGGTTGTCCCTCTCCTCAGAGAAGGCCCAGCGGTTTGCTAACCGGCATAGGACTGATGGTCCTCGTTTAAAGTGGGGGACTTGTCTGGTTGTCCTCAAAGAATATTCCTATGAGAGTAGCATCTCCTAAATTTAAGCCTAGGTTCATTGACCTTATAAGATCATGGAGATTATTAATCCGTTTCTTTTCGGTTTGCTTCTTCAGGGACATTTAAGATCCATAACGTGTTCCACAAGTCCTTGTTGAAGAGGTTTGTTGAGCCATGGTTCCTGCTGCTGTGCCTCCTGACCCTGTTTTGGTTGAGGGCAATCTGGAGTATGTGGTTGAGAAAATATTGGATTCTCGTTTTTCTAGACGAAGACTCCAGTATTTGGTTAAATGGAGGTATGGTCAGGAAGACAATTCTTGGTGTTTGCTTCGGACATCCATGCTAGGAGACTTATCCGTGCGTATCATAGAACTCATCCTGACCGACTGGTTGCTCAAATGAGGGTTCGGTGACCCCTCCTCAAGGGGGGGTACTGTTGTGAATGGGTTTGAGATGAGTTCTGAGCAGAGGCTCCCTCTGTGGTTACAAGCGGTACTAGTGAGGATTGTGAGGACTGGAATCAGGTTTACTGATGGGTCTTATAAAGGGAGTCCATTTTCCCATCAGGGTTGGCCGGTGATCAATTGTTCTGGTCTGAATCCTTCTTTCCAGTTTCCCTTGTAGCCTGCTGTGTCGTGTCTGCATCTCCTGCTATCAGATAAGACAATTTCTTATTTGTGTTTTTGCTATATTTTTGCATTTTGTCCTGTACTTCTGTGGGGGCCTTCAGGGTCCCCTCCGGGGGCTTTTGCCCTCTCAGTTTAGTCCAGCCACTGTGTTTTGTACTTTTGCTTTTTCCAGTTTTTTTCATGGCTGCTGTTTGTTTTTTGTTACACCAGAGAACTAATTTAGTGGTAAGTCGTGTGATCCAGTGATTTTGAAATTAGTAGAGTTGGTGTTTTTTCAGGGTTTTCTGAATTGCAGTAAGTACCCTTCCTGTCCTTTTCTATTTAGATAGTTTGGGCCCCAGCGTTTGCTCATTTCTATTTTTTTCTGTGTCAGTATTTCCTCTTGTCTAACCGCCATTACATGTTTGGGGGCTTTCTATTACTTTGGGTTCTGCTCCGGGGCAGATAGCTTTCCTATTTCTATCTTTAGGTGTAGTTAGTTTCTCAGGCTGTGACGAGGCGTCTAGGACCAACGTAGAACGCTCCACGGCTGCCTCTAGTTTGTGGTGGTTAGTCAGGGTACTGCAATCTCATAGATTCCAACTGCTCTGGTGTATTCCTTTTTTACCTGCACTCCTCAGCTACCGTAACATAACAGGCAGGCATTGATGATAATGGCAGCAGCATTGATGATGGGAGAAGATGATGATAATGGGCAGGCATTGCTGATAATGGGAGGAATTGATGATGATGGGGAGAAGATGATGATAATGGGCAGGTATTGATGATAATGGGCAGGCATTGATGATGGGGAGAAATGATGATGATGATGGGCAGGCATTGATGATGATGGGGAGAAGATGATGATAATGGGCAGGTATTGATGATAATGGCAGGCATTGATGATGGGGAGAAGATGATGATGATGATGGGCAGGCATTGATGATGATGGGGAAGAAGATATGATAATGGGCAGGTATTTGATGATAATGGGCAGGCATTGATGATGGGAGAAGATGATGATGGGCAGCATTTGCTGATAATGGGGAGGCATTGATGATGATGGGAGAAGATGATGATAATGGGCAGCATTGATGATAATGGCAGGCATTGATGATGGGGAAAGATGATGATGGGCAGGCATTGCTGATAATGGGGAGGCATTGATGATGATGGGGAGAAGATGATGATAATGGCAGGTATGTATATATACAGTATATAAATATATATATGTGTAATATATACAGTATTGGGTAGAACGGAGTTAATTATATTAGTCCGGCCCTCTAAAAACCATCCCAATTTCTCATGCGGCCCCCTGGCAAAATTAATTGCCCACCCCTGCTCTAAAGGGCTCCCTCTGGTGGCACTATAGGGCAAATGTGAAGTGTGAATTAATGTCGGTGATTGTGAATTACCTTTCTGTGCATCCTCCTGGGTACATGTGGCACCAAGCGCAGCTGGGCTACACAATCAGTCCTAGGCCCCCTCCTCTTCTCTTTGTATACCGCCCCAATTGGACAAACAATCAGTAGATTTGTTTCCAGTACCATCTCTATCTGATGACACCCAATTATACACTTCTTCTCCCGATATCACGCGTGCCTTTTTGGAAAAAAAACAGTGATTGTCTTACTGCTGTCTCTAACATCATGTCCTCCCTCTATCTGAAACTAAACCCTGTCAAAAACTGAACTCCTCGTGTTTCCCTCCCTCACTAACCTACCTACAGTATTCCCGACATTGCCATTTTTGTGTGTGATTCCACCATTACTCCCCAGCAACATGCCCGCTGTCTTGGGTCATACTTGATTCTGAGCCTTCATTCACCCCCCACATCCGATCACTGGCTCGCTCTTGTTATCTCCACCTCAAAAACATTTCTAGAATTCGACCTTTTCTTACTTTAGACTCTGCAAAAACTCTTACTGTTTCTCTTATTCATTCTCGTCTGGACTATTGTAACGCTCTACTAATTGGTCTCCCTCTTACCAAACTCTCCCCTCTCCAATCTGTCTTGAATACTGCAGCCAGGATCATATTCCTCACCAATCGTTACACCGATGCCTCTGCCTTGTGCCAGTCATTACACTGGTTACCCATCCACTACAGAATCCAGTACAAACTTATTACCCTCACCCACAAAGCACTCCATGGCTCAGCTCCACCCTACATCTCCTCCCTCATCTCAGTCTACCACCCTACCCGTGCCCTCCGTTCTGCTAATGACCTGAGGTTAGCATCCTCAATAATCAGAACCTCCCACTCCCATCTCCAAGACTTTTCACGTGCAGCATCAATTCTTTGGAATGCACTACCCAGGTTAATACGATTAATCCCCAATCCCCACAATTTTAAGCGTGCCCTAAAAACGCATTTGTTCAGACTGGCCTACCGCCTCAACACATTAACCCAAATATCCCTGTGTGGCCCATTCAAAAAAGCTTTATGCATTTAATAGCCCTCTGTGTCTGTACTGTTGCATACTTTGGCTGTTAACTGTTTCATGCAGCATTACATGAACATCCGATTCTTACACTATGGCTGGTTTGAACAATGAAAGCAATTGTTACCATCCACCTTTCGTGTCTCCCCTTTTCCTCATAGATTGTAAGCTTGCGAGCAGGGCCCTCATTCTTCTTGGTATCTGTTTTGATCTGTGTTTATTGTTATGCTGTAATGTCTATTGTCTGTACAAGTCCCCTCTATAATGTAAAGTGCTGCGGAATATGTTGCCGCTATAGAAATAAAATTATTATTATTATATTTGTGGAAGGTCCTCCATTTCTTGCCTGTACCAACATAAAATGTTTTCATCAGTTTCTCTTTATGAGCAATGAGGGGGACTGGTACTCTACAGTCTCGCCGCTCGTCTGTTACCATAGTAACAGATGAGCAAGCAGTTATCAGTGGCTAGCACAATAAAATGCTTTAATTAAAGGTTAGGATCAGCTTTAATAATGCCTTAATATTTGCAATTAACATGAAATACTTCACATTTCTCAGGGTTTTCATTTCTGGGAATGAGAAATATCGGAAGACAGCTAAGAGTGTATTTTCCATGATCCAGATGGGGTTATTCTCGAACATATTTTTTTCATATTTGAAAAACACACAAAACACTTTTTGTCCGTGAGCTGGAGCAGCGTTTCATCAGAAGATAATACAATTTACAAGACCAAATACAGTTCCCTAAGTTAAAATTGCAATGTATCTGATAAAATCGACATTATACGGTTGATCCGATTTATTTCGTGCACCACAGACTTGAATAGCGAGTCCATCCAAGAACAGATGACAGCAGTGCATGCTGGGACTTTTATCACTCAGACATTCGGTCTTTTTGAAAAACTGTCATCTGAACAGTCCCATTGAATAACATTGGTCCGTGTCCTGATTGTATGAGGTAAGGTTTTCACCATGAACAGCACTGTGACCAACGGTCATGTGTACATAACCTACAGTTAATTTGGTCTGACTCAGATCAAAAACGGACTTCTCCCTGATTTTTTGTGGACGCACAGTCCGCAAATAAACCCGTACATGTGAACCGCCCTATAGACTATTATGGATACGTGTTCTATTTGTGAAAAATACAGATACAACAAGAAAGTGAAAAACGGATGTCTGAATGAGACCTTATGTGGTGTCAGTTTCGTAATCTGGACCCACACCTGGTGCGCTCACAACTTCTTATGAAGATTTTCACCCTCAAGGGCGGATTAGGTTCTTGTTCATTTGAAGTGCCTCCAATACTGGTTTGACACCTGTTCTGGGATGGCTGAACGGGTTACACATAGTACAATCCAGGTACACGCTCGCTTCAATAAACTTTATTTGTACAGCTCATTATAAACCTTTAACAACAATAAAAACAAAGTAATGTGCAGAAGTCTGGAGATTGTCCAATTCTCATTATGTGCAAGTCTGCAGTCTGGGAATATATACCAGTCAAAAAACCGCAAACTTCAGACATTCCAGTGGTGTTGCATCCATTTTCAATTACATACTTGATGGAAGAGTTTCCAGCACAGCATAAACCGGCCCGGAGCGTCTGGCACTTTGGGATGCAGTGGTTAGCGGGCACGCAGCAGGTCTCTGTTCACAGTCACTGTCCTTGTCAGAAGGGATTGATAGTGAGAGCCTGCACCGTCCCCGTTGCTCAAAGGACGGAACACCAAACTTCCCCTGCTTCGTGCACTGTATTCCCACCAAAACTCTCCTCACTTTCCCACACCCTGGCCTTTTTTTATTTTAGACACGCCCCCTGCTGTCGAGTACAATGGTCGGTCCAGTTGGAAAGCGTTCCCCCGGACAACAATCATGTTATGAATGTGCTAGACATGGTTTCTGAGCAAGGTTCCCTCTGGTGTTGCAGACAGTACTGAACCTTTCAGCGAGGAATGGCAATCTGGGTTCACTGACTGGTCTGATATAAGGGAGGTTCCCTCCCATGATAGTTGCCGGTGATCAATTGTTCTTGTCTCAATTGTGGTTCCTGGTTCATTTGGAAGTTGCTGAGTCTTGCCTGCATCTTCTGCTATCAGATAAGATATTTTCTGCTTTTATTTGTGTGCTTGCTTTTTGCATAGTTCCCTGCACTTCTGGGAGGTCAGCCAGGTCCCCTCCGGGGCTTTGCTCCCCATTTTTTTGAACCACGTTATTTTTCATTCTTTTTCCTGTTTTTCAGTGGCTGCGCTTAGTTTTTTTACAACCAGGACTGATTTAAGTGGAGAGATCGTGGATCTCAGGGTTTTTGCAATCAAAGATTGTTTTTTTTTTTAGTTTTTTTTTGGATTGCAGTGAGAACCTTTCCCTTATTTTTCTGCCCAACAGTTTGGGGCCCCAGCGTTTGCCATTCTATTTTCTGTCGTTCCGTGCTTCTTCTTTTCTAACCGCCATTACATTTTGGGGGCCCCCTATTTTCTTTGGGACTCCCCGGGGCAGATAGCTTTCCTCTTTCTCCCTTTTAGTGTGGTTGCTTGGGGCTAGAGAGGCATCTGGGGTCAACTGGGGAAAGCCCACGGCTACCTCTAGTTTTGGGTTTGGGTTTGGGTTGCGCAATTCAAAGGGTTCCAGCCTCTCTGGGTATTGCCGTTTTTTTCTCCTCTTTTCCCAAAAAAAACACAATGGGACACCCCGAAGTCCGGAACCACCAAGGAGGTACCCCAGTCCCGGGCATCTTCTTACAATTACGGTAAAGTTATTAATATTTAAGTTGGCTGTCCCCAAATTTCGGCCCGGGACAGGGGGGAGGCTTTCACTTTTTTTTGGGTCAAAAAAACATGTTAACTAATACCGTAAATTATTTTTTATACCATGCTATTTATTTTATTTACGCGAGTTTTTTTCCCCCAACCCCCAAAAGTGTTTTAAACGGGCAGTTAAGGGACTAAAAGGTTTTATGCCACTCATGTCTAAAAACTCTGGGGCTCGGGTACCGGGGGGACCTAACTCCCGAAACATGATTCGGGGGCGGTTTTACCGACCCCATTTTTGCAACGCAAAAAAAGCAGATTTCCCATTAATTCCCCACACATCAAGGAAGAAAAGGGGGCCCCCGAGGCCCCCTCGGGACCTCCGCACCTCCTGAAAACCCCCATTCCCGTCCCCGGCCCCGGGGTCTTTTTAAAGGGGAAAAAAATTACCGGCCGAATACGCACCCAGCCAGAGTTGGGGGCTCAGCCTCAGTAAGAGGGGGCACAAACCCCCACCTGCATGCTAGCATCCAAACCTATGGCGGGGCCCCTCTCGGCAAGGGGGGAAACCCAAATAGGGGGTGAGCACAGGAATGAAAGGAGCGGTGCGGGAAGCTAGAGGAGCAGTGGTAAGAAAGAGCTCCAAGAAGGGGGCCTAGGGACAGGGGGAAATGGGAATTTATCCCTGGGAAACATATCCAGGCCGACCGTTTTCGGACTTGG
>JARQOD010007702.1:0-38311 GCA_033576555.1 Oophaga sylvatica
GGCTCCCTCTGGTGGATCTGGGGAATAGTGCAGATGTGTTGTGTGCATATTGGTCACTGTGGGTTTACCTTGGTTGCATCCTCCTGGGAACATGTGGCTCCAGTCACAGCTGGGCTACACATCCCCCCCTAGTTATCATCAGCACTCCCGGGCTGAAAAGAAATAATTTTATAACATCAACATTAACATTAACAATAACTCTTCCCTTGCGGGAGGTAAGGACTCTTCAAGAGTTACAATAAATACAAGTAACATATATACAGTATTTACACAAATCTTATATACATTTTTACACTTGGACACTTGTTTACTGGGTTGCATTTGCTAGGCCTACTCTTGGTACCTAACAGGTAACTTTCCTTTTATCGTACGTACTGACCTACGTAGTGTTGCGTCAGGTATGGTAGCATTTGACCTATCTTGCCGGTAAACTGTAATACTGCCTTAACCTCTCTAGGGATCTGGCAAGCATACTTGTGGCTGGGCAATGCGGTTCTGTTTCGCCAGGGGATTCTTCTTCCTGAGACCCAACATCTGAAGGTTCCACGTTTTGAGATTCCATTTCTTGAGACTCTATTTCTTGAGATGCTTCCGGAGCAGGTTCCTCTTGAACTATTCCTTCTGCGACAACTGGCTCAATTTGTCGTTGGAGTGCTTCTTGTGGTTGGTAAAACTGAAGTACTGGAATGATCACAGCGTCCCCGATACAAGTCCAATCTGCAGGAAAATCTCCTAGGTCCGTGTGTATGACTTCACCTGGTTTCTCTTTGTCCATAACAGGTTCTTCTTCATATCTTAACATATCTGGACATAGTTTTAGGTGGTCTCTTGATACGGTTGTGGTCGTCTTTCCTCCATCTTTACTAATGGTACACGTTTTCCTGTTGTCAAACTTGGAATTTTGCACGACATATTGCTCTTTTTCCCATTGATCATCCAATTTGTGCATTCTTCCTTTCCTTTTCAGCACAATTTCTCCAGGTACAAAAGGTTCAGCTGGCGCACTTTTGTTGTAGTTTTCCTCTTGTTTTTCCCTTACTTTACTGAGACTATCTTCCACGCAGGCTTGTACTCTCCTGTACTGTTCCTGTCGGTTCGTGTCCCAATCTTCAGTAGTAACATCAGCTTCTGGTTCTACAACACCAAGTTCCAAATCCATGGGCAGCTTTCCTGGTCTTGCCCGCATGAGGTAGGCTGGAGTGCAATTGGTGGAACTCACAGGTATATGATTGTACAGATCTACCAGGTCAGGTAGTAGGTCTGGCCACCGATTCCTCTCCTCAAGTGGTACCGTCTTCAGCAGATCAATGACTATGTGATTCATCTTTTCACAGAGACCATTTGTTTGGGGGTGGTACGGTGTGGTTCTTATCTTCTTGCATCCATACAAATGACAGAACTCTTTAAACAACTCAGCTTCAAAGGCAGGACACTGATCAGTTAACACTTGCTCTGGATATCCATGGGGTCTGCAGAAATACGCTTGAAACGTCTTTGCTGCTGTTTCAGCTGTCAGATCTTTGACAGGGGCGACCACCAGGAACCTGTAGTAGTGATCCACCATCGTCAGGGCATATGAGTATCCTGACCGGCTGGGTGACAACTTGACATGGTCCAAGGCCACGATCTTCAAGGGACGAGTCGTCTTGATGGGTTGCAGGGGTGCTTTCTGGCTGCTGTAGTCTTTTTTTTTCGGAGGCTACAGGACACACAGTTTTTACACCATTTTTCGATGGAACTGCGCATTCCCACCCAGTAGAAACGACACTTCAGCAGGGTTTCCAGCTTCTTCCAGCCAAAGTGCCCCGCTCGATCGTGGTAGGCTTCCAACACCATCTGGATGTCCGTTCTGGGGACTACTATCTGCCTGTCACGCTGTCTAATGATATGTATACAATGTCAGTAAACTATTAATACAGGAACAACACTCTATACAACAACTAGTATAGCAACATCAGCATGTAAGTATAGAATAGATTTACCTGACACGATATCTGCTGAACTCAGGGTTAATCTTGAGGACTTGATGAGCTGAAACAGGAAAGAGGTGGACCGGGATCTAACCTGACCCTAAACTGGGGTCCTAACTAATCCCTCACCTTGGAGGTTCTGATAATGGTTCAGAGGTCCAAGTCTCCAACCTAACCCTGTCTCCTATCAGACCCTGAACCCTGTAATCAGTCCTAAGAAGGATCCTGACTACCACCAAAGGGATATGGGCTGATCTTAGCTAAATACACAGATTAGACATATAAGACAGACAGGATAACACTCGCTTGCATACACACTCAAACACCAAAGGAAAATAAATGGTCTGGGAAATAAACTCTAACCAAGTTGAGCTTGGAACAACTAAGGAGTTCACAACTAAAGTCTATACAGATTCATTCCTATCTGTGGTCTGCATGAAGGTTTCACTGGCAACTCCCCAAGCAGACAACCAGGAATTTAAAGGAAACCAATCAACAAATAATCAATTGCAGCCGGGAGAAACTGCACCCAGTCCCAGAACCGAGCACAGACAGAATTAACTCCCTAGCTGCCAAACACAAAGAAACAGCAGCTCAGCTGTGAGAAGTCAAAATGTGCAACCGCGACGATCTTCGTGGCAATGCACACATGACAGTACCCCCCCTTCTACGAGGGGCCTCCGGACCCTCAGGGCCAGGCCTGCCCGGGTGAGTTCTGTGGAAGGTCCGAACCAAACGATCTGCGTTAACATCAGACGCAGGGACCCACGTCCTCTCCTCTGGACCATACCCCTTCCAATGCACCAAGTACTGAAGGGACCGGCGATTCAGACGTGAGTCAATGATCTTTGATACTTGAAATTCCAAGTTACCATTGACCAACACAGGAGGAGGATGTAGAGGTGACGGTATGACTGGTGCCACATACCTTTTAAGTAATGACTTGTGGAACATATTATGAATTTTAAACGTAGGAGGGAGGTCCAGACGAAATGCCACAGGATTAATTATGGAACTGATCCTGTACGGCCCGATGAATCTGGGACCCAGTTTCCAGGAGGGCACTTTAAGTTTTATATTCCTGGTAGACAACCATACCAGATCGTTCACATTCAGATCTGGACCAGAAACTCTCCTCCTATCAGCCATACGTTTGTAACGGTTCCCCATCGCACTCAGATTATTCAATACACCTCTCCACACAGAAGCAAGTGACGACGAGAAACGCTCCTCCTCAGGAACCCCAGAAGGGCCCCCCCCATTGAAAGTACAAAACTGGGATGAAAACCATATGCCCCAAAAAACGGGGACTTACCAGTGGACTCGCTCCGCCTGTTGTTAAGAGCGAACTCTGCCAGAGGCAAGAAAGAAGACCAGTCCTCTTGGTTCTCTGAGACAAAACACCGGAGATATGTCTCTAAGCTCTGATTCAGACGCTCTGTCTGACCATTGGTCTGCGGATGAAAAGCCGAGGAAAATGACAATTGCATCCCCCGACGTAAACAAAATGCCCTCCAAAATTTGGACACAAACTGAGACCCCCTATCTGACACCACATCAGAAGGCAACCCATGAAGTCTAACGATCTCCCTAATGAACACCTGCGCCAGAGTTTTAGCATTAGGGAGTGCAGGAAGAGCAACGAAATGTGCCATCTTACTGAACCTGTCAACAACCACCAGTATGACAGTATTCCCTGACGACGGAGGAAGGTCCGTAATGAAGTCCATAGATAAATGAGTCCATGGACGCTCCGGAAGTTTCAAGGGTAAAAGGGTCCCAGACGGACGGGTATGAGGGGTTTTAGAGCGAGCACACACCCCACATGACGCGACAAAAGTTATAACATCTTTATTAGCATTAGGCCACCAAAACCGGCGAGAAAGGAGATCTAAAGTAGCCTTACTCCCTGGATGTCCTGCTAGAGCAGAATTATGATGTGCCTCAATAACCTTTTGTCTCAACAGATTTGGGACAAACAGTCTCCCTGGAGGTCCTGCAGGGGCGTCCCCCTGAGCCTCTAACACCTCCTCCTCAAGCTCAGAAAATACAGCCGACACTACCACCCCCTCCTGAAGGATAGGACTCGGGTCATCCGTTTTCCCGGCCCCTGGGAAACTGCGAGACAAGGCATCAGCCTTTACATTCTTAGACCCCGGGCGATAAGTGACGACAAAATTAAACCTGGTAAAAAACAACGACCATCGAGCTTGTCTGGAATTCAGACGCTTAGCGGATTCCAAATACAACAGGTTCTTGTGATCAGTAATAACGGTAACCGGGTGGACTGCCCCCTCCAAAAAGTGACGCCATTCTTCAAAAGCTAACTTAATGGCCAAAAGTTCCCTATTGCCGATATCATAATTCCTTTCGGCGGACGACAATTTCTTAGAAAAGAAAGCGCACGGATGCCATTTACCAGGGACGGACCCTGGGACAATATAGCACCCACCCCTACGTCAGACGCATCCACCTCCACAATGAACGGCTGAGATGCATCTGGTTGGATGAGAACGGGTGCCGAAGCAAAACATTTCTTCAAAGAGGAAAAGGCTTGGCAAGCTTTGTCCGACCATTTAGAAAAATCCGTCCCTTTTCTTGTCATGTCAGTGAGAGGTTTGACGACAGATGAGAAATTACAAATAAATTTCCGGTAGTAGTTAGCAAACCCCAAAAAACGCTGCAGAGCCTTAAGATCCCCTGGCTGATCCCATTCAAGCACTGCTCTCACCTTTTCAGGGTCCATACGGAAACCGGAGGCTGACACCAAAAAACCCAAAAACTGAAGTTCCTGTACGGCAAATACACACTTCTCCAGTTTGGCGTATAATTTATTGTCTCGCAAGATCTGCAACACCTGTCTCACATGCTCCTGATGAGACACAAGATCTGGCGAGTAAATTAAAATGTCGTCCAAATATACAACCACAAACAGCCCCACAAGGTGACGAAAAATGTCATTAACAAAATGTTGGAATACTGCTGGTGCAGTAGTCAGACCAAAAGGCATGACTAGGTTCTCATAATGTCCCTCCGGCGTGTTAAACGCCGTTTTCCACTCATCCCCCTCTTTTATCCTAATCAGATTATACGCCCCCCTGAGATCCAATTTAGAAAACCATTTGGCGCCAACAATTTGATTGAAGAGATCAGGAATAAGAGGGAGTGGATACGGATCTCGAACAGTAATCCGATTAAGTTCGCGGAAATCCAAGCAAGGGCGTAGGCCTCCATCTTTCTTCTTCACAAAGAAGAACCCCGCGGCTACTGGGGAAGATGAAGGTCTAATATGCCCTTTGGCCAGACTTTCAGAAATATAATCTTTCATAGCCTGCCTCTCAGGACCAGAAAGATTATACAACCTAGCTTTAGGCAACTTAGCATCAGGAAGGAGATTAATAGAGCAGTCATACACGCGATGAGGAGGCAACTCCTGACACCCCTCCTCAGAGAAAACATCCCCAAAATCCTCCAAAAAAGGAGGCAATGTACTAGGCACGACCGCACTGATGACTGTGTTCATGCAGTTGCTTTTGCAAAACTCACCCCATTGGCTTATTTCTCTGGACTGCCAATTAATCACAGGGTTATGTTTAATCAACCAAGGAAGTCCCAACACAATGGGAGTAGGTAGACCCTCCAACACATAACAAGATAATTGTTCCCTATGTATTGCCCCTACCCGAAGGTCAATGTTATGAACCTCATGAACAAAGCTACCTTGGCCGAGAGGCCTGGCGTCAATGGAGAATATAGGGATCGGTTTGACCAATACACTCAGATGCATACCTTGAGCCTGAGCAAACTGAGCGTCAACCAGATTAGCCCCGGAACCACTATCAAGAAGAACAGACAATCTCTCCACTCTCGTACCAACTACCACCTCCACTGGTACAAGGAACTGAGAAGAACTGGCGGATGAAATACATACTCCCAGGTTGTCGTCCACCACACAACCTGGGATTAACAGTTTTCCGGCGACTTTTGGCTCAACAAGGCACGGGATGGACATTCTCCAACAAAATGTCCCTCTTTCCCGCAGAAAAAACATCTTCTAGTCCTGCGGCGTACCGCCAATCCCCTCCTACGAAATGATGTCCCTCCCAACTGCATAGGCTCATCCGAACAGACAAGGGGAACCTCAACATAAGGGACTTTAGTGGTAGGTGGAGAAACAACAGGGAGTGGGGTTACCTCACCCCTCTCCCGAAGCCGTCTATCAGTACGGATAGCTAAGGCCATAGCAGCCTCCAGAGAAGGAGGAGACTCATACTGAGCCAAAATGTCTTTTAATTTATCAGAAAGCCCATGACAAAACTGGCTCCTAAGAGCTGGGTCATTCCACTGAGTATCTGTGGCCCATCTACGAAACTCAGAAGCAAATTCCTCTGCCGGACGATCTCCCTGCTGTATCTTACGTAATTTTGTCTCAGCAAGAGAGACCCGATCTGGGTCATCATATACCAATCCCAGGGCAGTAAAAAATTGATCTACAGACAGTAGAGCCGGGGATCCCGGAGGAAGGGAAAATGCCCAGGATTGAGGGTCCCCCTGCAGAAGTGAGATAACAATTCCCACTCTCTGCTCCTCACTCCCTGATGATCGAGGCCGAAGCCGAAAATACAATTTACATGCCTCCCGGAAGGCGAAAAACTTGTCTCGCCCACCAGTGAACCTGTCCGGGAGAGCAACCTTAGGTTCAACTCTGGTTTGCTCCAGGGGAGACAAAACTTTGGACTTAATGTCCGTCAGCTCCATGGATAATCCTGCAACTGCAGAGCCAGCTGGGCTACTGGATCCATGGTAACTGGAGATAATTTTTATGGCCAGTGAAAATGTCACGCTGTCTAATGATATGTATACAATGTCAGTAAACTATTAATACAGGAACAACACTCTATACAACAACTAGTATAGCAACATCAGCATGTAGGTATAGAATAGATTTACCTGACACGATATCTGCTGAACTCAGGGTTAATCTTGAGGACTTGATGAGCTGAAACAGGAAAGAGGTGGACCGGGATCTAACCTGACCCTAAACTGGGGTCCTAACTAATCCCTCACCTTGGAGGTACTGATAATGGTTCAGAGGTCCAAGTCTCCAACCTAACCCTGTCTCCTATCAGACCTTGAACCCTGTAATCAGTCCTAAGAAGGATCCTGACTACCACCAAAGGGATATGGGCTGATCTTAGCTAAATACACAGATTAGACATATAAGACAGACAGGATAACACTCGCTTGCATACACACTCAAACACCAAAGGAAAATAAATGGTCTGGGAAATAAACTCTAACCAAGTTGAGCTTAGAACAACTAAGGAGCTCACAACTAAAGTCTATACAGATTCATTCCTATCTGTGGTCTGCATGAAGGTTTCACTGGCAACTCCCCAAGCAGACAACCAGGAATTTAAAGGAAACCAATCAACAAATAATCAATTGCAGCCGGGAGAAACTGCACCCAGTCCCAGAACCGAGCACAGACAGAATTAACTCCCTAGCTGCCAAACACAAAGAAACAGCAGCTCAGCTGTGAGAAGTCAAAATGTGCAACCGCGACGATCTTCGTGGCAATGCACACATGACACTGCCATACCATCTCGTGGGTTCTTGGATTGACGTACCTTCGGCACAGCTTCTCACGGTAGATAAACAGCCGGCTTCTCTCATTCCACAGCTGCTTTGCTTGCTGAGAAGCATCCTTCTCTAAGGAGGAACCTTCCTGAGTTATCAGCTCCTTGATACGGCTGACAACCGGGTCACTGTCCTGGGTCTCCTTCCAGCTGTGGTGAGGTAAAGGGTTTAACGTCTTACCACGCTGCCTCCTGCAGGCTCGTTGCTCGTGGATCATCCCATTTCTGTGGAATGCAGGTAGCTCAATTTCTTCTAGGTCATCCAATTCCTCTTCCGTGTCGGACTCATGCGGCATTCTGGATAAGGCATCAGCATTGGCATTCTTACGGCCCGCCCTGTACTTGATTGTGAATTGATAGTTCGACAGCCGAGCCATCCAACGTTGCTCCATGGCTCCCAGCTTAGCTGTTTCAAGATGTGTCAAGGGGTTATTGTCAGTGTAAGCAGTTAACTTGCTGGAGGCTAGGTAATGCTTGAATCTTTCTGTAATGGCCCAGACCAGTGCCAGGAACTCCAACTTGAAGCTGCTATAGTTCTCTGGGTTTCTCTCGGTCGGGCGGAGCTTCCTGCTTGCATATGCGATGACTTTCTCCAGGCCATTTTGGCCATTTTGCTTCTGACTGAGGACAGCTCCCAATCCTTCATTGCTGGCATCAGTGTACAGCAGGAACAGCTGGCTGTAGTCAGGGTAGGCTAAGATCTCATCGCCTGTCAGGATCTCCTTCATCTCCTTGAATGCCTCAGCTTGTTCTTTACCCCAGTGGAATGGAGAATTTCTGCTCTTGAGGGATTGTCCTATCAGGAGGTCCTGCAGAGGCGCTGCTTTCTTGGTGTAGTCCTTTACAAACCTCCGGTAGTAACCTGTCAGTCCCAGGAACTGGCGCACCTCCTTGAGATTCCTCGGTTCTGGCCATTTCTGGATGGCGGTGACCTTCTCGGGGTCTGGCGCTACTCCTTCTGAGCTGACAATATGCCCCAGGTACTGTACCTTTTGTTTGAGCAGATGGCACTTTGAAGGCTTCAGTTTCATCCCATACTTGGACAGTGACTCGAATACCTCCGCCAGGTGCTTCAGATGATCCTCATACGTCTTGGAATACACAATTACGTCGTCCAGGTACAGCAACACGGTTTCAAAGTTGAGATGTCCCAGGCAACTCTCCATCACTCTCTGGAACGTTCCCGGGGCACTGCTGAGTCCAAACGGCATCCTGTCAAACTCACAGAGTCCCACTGGGGTGGTGAAAGCCGTCTTCTCCCGATCCTCCTCAGCCACAGCTACTTGCCAGTACCCACTAGTGAGGTCAAGGGTGGAAAAGTAGTTAGCAGTTTTTAAGGCAGCTAAGGATTCCTCAATGCGTGGTAAAGGGTATGCATCTTTATGTGTAATGCGATTCACTTGCCTGTAATCTACACACATTCTCAGGCTTCCATCCTTTTTCCTGACTAGGACTAGAGGTGCTGCCCAGGGACTACAACTATCCCTTATCACCCCTGCTTCCTTCATGTCACGCAACATCTCCTTGGCTTTTTGGTAGTGTGCTGGAGGCATAGGCCTGTAGGGATATGGTGTTGCACTCCCTTAATTGTCCCAAAGTCAAGTGGGTGTTTGTTAAATACCTGTGTGTACTCCTGTACCACTCGAAGTACTCCCTGTTTCTGGTGGGCTGGAGTGGTGTCTGTCCCGACATGGAGCTGCTGACACCAATCCTCCACCTGGGTTGCTGGGTCGTTATCCTCCGCTGGTTGGGGGGAGGCTAAGGACTCTGTCGTGAGGATCGAGTTGTTATCTACTGTATGTAATTTAGCAACAGTGGCATAACGTGGTAAGTTCACTTCATCTTCTCCCCAGTTGAGAAGACGTACTGGTACCTTCCCATTTCGTACTTCCACTACCCCTCTAGCAGTCAAGAGTGTAGGTCTGTGCTCTGAACAATGGGGCTCTACTACCGCTTGGTAGTTCTGTCCTCTCAGACCTATTGCTGCTCTACACCGTATAAGCATTTCACTCATTGGGGGTATCACAATGGGGTTCGGGTCTGTTACCCGTACATTGCCAATTTCACCATCTGTCAGTTTCGCTTGCTGCTGGCACATCAGGGCCCGGATCTCCCTCTGGATCACTCCCTTTTGCTTTGGCTTGGCAACTTCAGCGAGCTGTTGGAGCAAAAACACAACTTCTCCCAGACAGTTACTGATAATGTTTGTACCTAAAACCACATTTAAGCCATTTTCCACATTTACAGTTTTTACTACTAAGAGTCCCTGGTCCTTCAGCTCCACTCTGCCCACCTTTACGTCCACGTTTTTGTCTCCGAGTATATCAACAGGGAGACCATTAGAGGCGTACACAGCAAAGTCAGGGCTCGGGGCTGGAGACTGTCCATGGACCAAAACTTATTATACAGGACATCAGGTATGATGGTCACCTGAGATCCAGTGTCCAGCAGGGCAGGGATTGCGATCACGTCCAGGATGATGGACAGGTAGGGTCTTCCTCCCACAAACCTGCGGTTCCAGTCTGAAGGGCCTGAAGAGTCTAGTCCTGGGTGTTGGCCCTCGGACCCAGGATCTGCTCGTTTAAAGGACACTGTCTGGCTAGATGACTTTTTCTGTTGCAACTGTAGAAGATGATCTCTCAGCGAGGATGGTGCTGATCGGGGGTCGCTCCTGGGGGTGGCGTTGTCCTCCTCCGGTGGGGCGACGTCCTCCTCCTCCTCCGGCTCATCCAAGTGACATCCTCTGGGCAGTCAGCTAGCAGGATCTTTCCTCCTTCCTCCTTCCGCAGTTGCAGGGCACTCATTACAGTGGCCAGGGTTTTGGTCAACTGGCGCACTTCTGAGCGCAGACAGTCCAACTCAGTAGGGGGCGCCACCTGCGTTTTGGCTTCCGCCACCAGCGGGGAAAAGGTGGATGCTGCTGGCTTTAGAGTGGCTTCACCCGGGTGACACTGGATTGCCACCTCGGGCTTCTCCAGGGGTCGCAGTCCTTTTATAGCCATATCTTTTAGGGCATCAAAGGTAGCATCAGGATGATCCAAGGACCACCAGTGCACAGTTCTGCTTTCAGCTTGGGACCTCAGCCCCCGTACAAATTGTTCCTTCAACATTTTATTTTCATTGAGGACACTTATGGGGTTAACCTGTTTGAGAGCTCGCAGGGCCCCGTGTAGTCAGCAGGCGTAGTCCCTAATACTGTCATCTGGTTTCTGGGAGCATTGGTAAAACCTCATCCGGAGATCTGTTTCAGTGCGGTCCTCAAAAATAGTCTGTAGCTTTAAGAAAATTGAAAGCACTGATTCCTGGTCTGCAGCTGACCATGTCTCTACTTCCCTTTCTGCAGCACCAGTCAGTTGTCCCACTACCACTGCAGCTCTTTGTTTCTCTGTCATAGGGGACATGTCCATTATGCTGCATATTTTGCGCTTAAACCCTGACAGGGTGTCTGGCTTACCGCTATACTGAGGGAGCCACTTTGATCCAGGCAGGTATGGCAGAGTCAGCGGTACTATTGGGGCCACCGGACCTGGTGAGGGGCCAGCGTTTCTATCCTGCGCGGCAGCGCCGGCGGGTGAGTCATCGGAGCGGTCGCCCTGGGCCGCGCTGTCAGCTTGCGGCTGCGACATGTCTGCGCCCCCCTAGTTAAGCGTGGCCTACCTTCTCTGAAGGCTGCAGCTCTGCAGGGCACAGCGATGTAGAAGGACCTGCGTCCCCGGCGCTCTGACGTCAGAGCGTTCACCGAAGCTCTCCACAGGACCTGCCACCGCGTCAGCGTTGGGGGCGTGTCCGGGACTCCGCGCGCTTTCTGCAGGTACGCCCCTTCTCTTTGCGCTGTAGCGCTGTAATTTGGCGGGCAATGGCGGACAATTGGCGCCAAAAATCACAACAACAGCAACACAGTCTCTTTGCACAAAAACAGTCCACTTCAGGCACACAGGACTCGCTTATAGCGAGCTTCTCATCCTGTTCGTGACGCCAAGTTTAAGATGAGTCGCACAGCCAGGGCCTGTGGGGTACTCGGCACCGAGCCCATTCACTTCAATGGGGGATGTCACGGGTAGCACAGCTCGGTCTGTTGCCCTGGGCGATCATCATAAAATGTGGGATATTTACAGGGGATTCAAGTATTTACAGTTTATTCGTGACGCCACCTGTGGTACCTGGTCAGGGTGACCAACGCTGCAGGGTAGATCCGCTGAGGGGTTGTTACTGGGCAGCAAGGTGTTAAGCAGGTGAGCTGCATTTCTTGCTACATGTTCATAGACTTACCTGTGGAAAAGCCAAACTTCACATGCCAGAAATGCAAGCTTGTGTCCCTGTTGGAGGAAAAGTTGCAAAATCTGGAAGAGAGGTTATCTACATTGAAGACCATTAAGGAAGGTGAAGAGTTCTTAGACAGAGCAGAATTATCTCTTCATGGTACAGAAAGAGAAGAAATTCGAAGTGCAACTGAAGAAACAGAGGAATGGAAGCATGTGACCCAGAGAAGCAGGAGGCAGTCAGCACCAATTCTGCTCAGGAACCAATACCAGGCTCTTACACAGGAGAACGATGAAGAAATACATCAGGATAAGACTTTGCCCACAAACAACCTTGTACGCCCTCAGAGTCCTCCTGAATGGAGAAAGAAAACTGTTGTGAAGAAGAAACGGAGAGTTGTTGTCATGGGCGATTCCCTGTTGAGAGGAACAGAGGCCGCTATCTGCAGACCGGATATAACCTCAAGAGAAATGTGCTGTCTTCCAGGTGCAAAAATTAAAGATGTGTCTGACAGGATATCAGGACTCTTCAGACCTAAAGATGACTACCCATTCCTGCTAATACATGTGGGGACAAATGACACCGCTAGAAACGACCTGGAAACCATCTGCAGTGACTTTGAAAACTTAGGTAAGAAAGTGAAAGAACTGGGAGCGCAGGTGGTCTTCTCTTCCATCCTCCCAGTGGATGGCCATGGAACAAGGAGGTGGAATAAGATTCTGCAGGTGAACAACTGGCTACGTCGATGGTGCCGTCAGCAAGGATTTGGATTTCTGGATCACGGAGTGAATTACCTATACGATGGACTGCTTGCTAGAGATGGGGTGCACCTTACGAAGACTGGAAAACATGTATTTGGAAGTCGCCTTGCTACACTCATCAGGAGAGCTTTAAACTAGAACAATGTGGGAAGGGAAGCAAAACGCCAGCAAAAGCCATACACCTGACAAATACTATTGAGAACTCGGCTATTAGAAGTGAAGGGGAAGAACAAAGACAAAAAAATCTACATAATAAAAATATTGAAGGAAGAGAAACCAATCACAAACTAAAGTGTTTCTATACGAATGCACAAAGCATGGGCAACAAACAAGGAGAACTGGAGCTACTAACGCAGGAGAAGAAATATGATGTCATTGGAATCACTGAGACTTGGTGGGACGATACACATGATTGGAATACAAGGCTAGAAGGATACAACTTATTTGCAAGAAACAGACTTGATAAACGAGGAGGAGGTGTTGCATTGTATGTTAGAAAAGCGTATATCTGCACAGAGATTGACGCTTCAGAGACTGGGAGTTCTGTGGAAACTGTTTGGGTAAGAATACAAGGACAGAACAATGGAAAGGACACCATTGTAGGCATTTACTACAGGCCGCCTGTGCAAGCTGAAGATATGGATGAACTCTTTATGCATCAAATGGCCAAGTTCTCCAAAAAATATGACATAGTGGTCATGGGAGATTTCAACTATCCAGACATTTGTTGGGAATCTCTCTCAGGCAAAACTAACAGGTCCAGGAAATTCTTATCCTCTCTTGCTGACAACTTTATCTTCCAAAAGGTAATGGAGAAAACAAGGGGATCTGCTACCTTGGATCTAATCCTCATAAACAGGGAGGAAATGGTGGAGGAGGTAAGAGTGGCTGGGACTCTAGGAGGTAGTGACCATGCTATTTTAGAATTTTGGATAACAAGAGGAGGAAGACCTGTGAAGACTCAGACGTCAAGGTTAGATTTCAGAAAGGCAGATTTTAAGGAACTCAGAAAGAGAATTAGAGGGATCCAATGGCTGGATATCCTTAAGGACAAAAATGTCCAGGAAGGATGGAAAATCTTGAAAAATGAGATTCTCAAAGCACAATCGTTAACAATTCCGAAAAGAGGGAAGAATGGGAAGCATTTAAGGAAACCAGGATGGATGAACATAGAACTTAAACACATGCTAAAAAGGAAGAAAGAAATGTTTATCAAATGGAAAGAGGGAGGCATATCTAAAGAAGAATATAATGCAGTCTGCAGAACCTGCAGGGCACAAATCAGATTATCTAAAGCTGACAATGAATTAAGGCTTGCAAGTGACGTCAAAAGCAACAAAAAAGGATTTTGGGGATACGTCAAAAGTAAAAGAAAAGTCAAAGATGCTATAGGATTTTTACAGGATGAAAATGATGAAATGGTAAGTCAGGATGTTGAGAAGGCTGAACTTTTAAATTCCTATTTTGCATCTGTTTTCTCTCAGAAAGGAAATGTAACATCAACTGATCTTCACTGTCCTATTAAAGGAATAGAAGAATCCAGGATATCTATAAACAGAAAGACAGTGAGGAAACACTTAGCTAACATAAATGAATTCAAGTCTCCAGGTCCAGATGAATTACACCCCAGGGTACTGAAGGAGATAGCAGAAGAAATTCTTGAACCACTGTCCATAATCTTTGAAAATTCTTGGAGAACAGGAGAAGTCCAGAAGACTGGAGAAGAGCAAATGTTGTTCCTATCTTCAAAAAGGGGAAGAAGGTGGACCCAGGGAACTACAGGCCGGTGAGTCTGACTTCTATACCAGGAAAGATCTTTGAACAAATTATTAAAGAACATGTATGCAAGTACCTGGATAGAATGAAGTGATTAAACAGAGTCAGCATGGGTTTGTAACTAATAAGTCATGTCAGACTAACTTAATTTCCTTCTATGACAGAATCACTGACTGGGTGGATCAGGGAAATGCTGTAGATATAGTATATCTTGACTTCAGCAAAGCATTTGACAAAGTATCTCACACAATCCTTATTGAAAAAATGACTAAGTATGGAATGGACAAGGCAACTGTTAGGTGGATTCATAACTGGCTTAGTGATCGGACCCAAAGAGTGGTTGTAAATGGCTGCACATCCAGTTGGAAGAATGTCTCAAGTGGGGTACCACAAGGCTCTGTTTTGGGCCCTGTATTGTTCAACATCTTTATCAATGATTTAGATGAAGGAATTGAGGGTAAACTGATCAAATTTGCTGATGACACAAAGCTAGGAGGGGTAGCTAATACTAGAGAAGAGAGAGAGAGGATTCAAAAAGATATACATAAACTGGAGCAGTGGGCAGCAACTAACAGAATGGATTTTAACAGGGAAAAATGCAAAGTACTACATCTGGGCAATAAAAATGAAAAAAGCATATACAAAATGGGAGGAATAGGGCTAAGTAACAGCACATGTGAAAAAGACTTGGGTATACTAATTGATCACAGACTTAACATGAGTCAACAGTGTGATGCAGCAGCAAAAAAGGCAAATGCAATTCTAGGATGTATCAACAGAAGCATACAGTCTAGATCACGTGAGGTCATTATTGCCCTCTACTCCTCTTTGGTCAGACCTCATCTGGAATACTGTGTCCAGTTTTGGGCACCACATTTTAAAAAAGACATCAACAAACTGGAGCAAGTTCAGAGAAGAGCCACCAGAATGGTGACCGGTCTGCAAACCATGTCCTATGAGGAACGGTTGCAGGATTTGGGAATGTTTAGCTTGCAAAAAAGAAGACTGAGAGGAGACTTAATAGCTGTCTACAAATATCTCAAGGGCTGTCACATTGTAGAAGGATCATCTTTATTCTCATTTGCACAAGGAAAGACTAGAAGCAATGGGATGAAACTGAATGGGAGGAGACACAGATTAGATATTAGAAAAAACTTTTTGACAGTTAGGGTGATCAATGAGTGGAACAGGCTGCCACAAGAGGTGGTGAGTTCTCCTTCAATGGAAGTCTTCAAACAGAGGCTGGATAGACATCTGTCTGGGATGATTTAGAGAATCCTGCTTTGAGCAGGGGGTTGGACCAGAAGGTCCAGGAGGTCCCTTCCAACTCTACCATTCTATGATTCTATGATTCTAAGTCTTCCACATGCAAGACTGATCCCTCAGGGTATATGGCGGTGTAGGGGTGCAGGATCAATAAGGCAGACACACACACGAAAGTCTCTTTCTGTACCTTTACTGATGGTATAGTTGCAGGCACGTCCTGGGAAGCTGGCAGGGTGGAGGATGCACTTCCAGTAATCCCACTGAGTAGGTGTAGGGCCTCCGTAATGCTATATGTGTGAGTTTCTGACCTGTATGGAACAAAGTCTAACTCTCTTTTCAGTTATACGCCCGGCTGATCTTGTAGTGAGGCCTTCTCTAGGATAGAACAGTGTCTCTGTATGCAGGGCCCTGCTAGACTCCTGTCTTCCTGACCCCGGTCACGTATCAGCACTGATGGGCCCCTGCGACATGAAGTCCCACAGGGTCTCCGGTGTCTCCTACTAGTCGTGTAGATGCTAGCAAGCTCGGACCCGGTGTCCGGTGGTGCAGAGTAGAGGTAAGCGATCAATGCTGTTTCAACCTCTGTCACTCTCTTTTCCTTCCACTCGCCTTTCGTACTACTTCGACCTTCAGCATAAGCACACACTAGCAGTAGATGGCAGATTCTCCTTTCTCGTCACCGCTCTCAAAGCGTCGGCACGCTTACTCACTGAAACTACCTCAGTTGACTCAGTTCTGACCAGGCTAAAGTGGCTATCCTTCTCCATTATTACTGGACTCCACACAGTAAACTAAGTACAAGCTGTAGTCTTCAGTCTTTCAGTAACTCTCTCTCTCTCAGCTCATCTGAGGTAAAAACACAACTACTCACTGCTCTCTCAGACGTTCTCTGGTGATCTGAGGTAACTTGAGATCTGATCTCGTCTGAGGTAACCTGAAATCTGAGGTAACTCACGTGTCTACACTGCCTTTATAAACTGCAAAAGGGCTCCCTCTGGTGGATCTGGGGAATAGTGCAGATGTGTTGTGTGCATATTGGTCACTGTGGGTTTACCTTGGTTGCATCCTCCTGGGAACATGTGGCTCCAGTCACAGCTGTGCTACACAAGAGAAATTTAGCATCCCCTGGAACATAAGCTCCCAGCCATTGACTGCCCACCAGAAAGGAGCAGAAGGCACATAACTAGGGATGAGCTTTCCGATATTGAAATATCGGAAATCGGCCCGATATTTGCTATATCGGAATTCCGATTTCCGATTCCGATATTTTTTTCACATCGGAAATCGGAAATCCCATAATCCTTCAGCCTCTTAGCACTCCGTGGAGCCAATCAGGAGCTGAAGAATTGCTGACAACATTATGTAATTCCCCTAAGCTTGGTAGGAGGCGTCCAAACTTGCTAGCTAGGGGCTGCGCTGCGATTGGCTGGCTGGATGGTGTGATCAGGCAGTATAAAAGGCTGCGCCTGCCATTTTAGCCTCCCTCTACTGTGAAAGCAGATAGGCATAGGTTGCTGTTGGAGATAGGGAGAGATCTCTGATCTAGTAGCGATTAAAAACTGTAGCAGCCAATGTGTGTTACAGAAGCAGTCTTTTTCCTCACTGACCCTGCTCAGTTTTACTTTTTGTGCTGTGCAGGCTCTCAGTGAGGTGTTTAGTGAGACAGTGCAGTGCACATTCACTGCAGCTGCTGCAGCTCCTCTTGCTGCAGCACTGTGTGGTGTGTGTCTCACTGCCTTTTCACAGCCTTTTCTTTTCATCCCTTAAATCCCCTTCCCCTATTTTTTCATAAAAGTGTAGCTTCACCATCCAGTACATTTTGGTGAACGCTATATAGGGATTTTTAAGTGAGGGGTTACTCCCGAACCTCCCCCCCAATCCCTTACCCCCATTTATCCCTCAATTTTCCTGGTGCTCGGGTGCGCTTTGCACAGTTTAGTCACCTCCGCTGCGCAGACCGCCTGTGTGCTTTTTTTGGGGGAGTGCAGCACCCACTAGGTCAGTCTTTGTAGTCACATCAGACTGCGGGACCCCTAGTGCGGCCTGTTCTGTCACGCACCCCCAAATTTTTCACCAGTAAATTCACTATCAGTGCCCCTATAAGTGTTACTTTACCTCACAGCATCTATTGAGGTTAAAGTTAAACACTATATAGCATACCTCCCAACTTTTGAAGATGGGAAAGAGGGACAAAGTTTGCAGCGCGCGCAGCGTGCCGCGGCATATTTTGGGCCACGCCCCGACCACACCCATTTCCCAACTAGTCACACCCATGTCCACGCCCCAACCACACCCATTTAGCACTGGTGATCACACTGACTGGTACTGAGGGCACAGTGACTGGTACTGTGGGAACACTGGTACTGAGTAAAAGAAAGAACAGAGAGAGAAAAAAGAAAACAGAGAAAGGAGAGAGAGAAAGAAAGAGGGGAAAGCAAGAAAGAACAGAGAGAGAGTAGAGAGAGAAAGAAATAAACAAAGAAAGGGGAAAGAAAGAACAGACGGAGAAAGAAAGAAAGAGGGGAAAGAAAGAACAGAGAGGGAGGGAGAAAGAAAGAGGGGAAAGAAAGAACAGAGAGAGAAAGAAAGAAAGACGGGAAAGAAAGAACAGAGAAAGAAAGAAAGACGGGAAAGAAAGAACAGAGAAAGAGGGGACAGAAAAAAAGAACAGAGAAAAAAAGAAAGAGGGGAAAGAACAGAGAGGGAGAAAGAAAGACAGATGGGAAAGAAAGAACAGGGAAAGAAAGAAAGAAAGAAAGAGGAAAGACAGAACAGAGAGAGAAAGAAAGAACAGAGAGGGAGAGAGAAAGAGGGGAAAGAAAGAACAGAGAAAGAAAGAACAGAGAAAATAGAGAGAGAAAGAAAGAGGGGAAAGAAAGAACAGAAAGAAAGAAAGAGGGGAAAGAAAGAACAGAGAGAGAAAGAAAGAAAGAGAAAGAACAGAGAGAGAGAAAGAAAAAAAGAACAGAGAAAGAAATAAAGGGGAAAGAACAGAGAGAGAGAAAGAAAGAAAGAAAGAGGGGAAAGAAAGAACAGAGAGATAGAGAAAAAGAAACAGAGAGAAAGAAAGAGAGGACAGAAAAAAAGAACAGACAGAAAAAAAGAAAGAGGGTAAAGAAACAACAGAGGGAGATAGAGAAAGAAGGGAAAGAAAGAACAAAGAGAGAAAGATAGAAAGAACAGAGATAGAAAGAAAGAGGGGAAAGAAAGAACAGAGAGAAAGAAAGAAAAAGAACAGAGAGAAAGAAAGATGGGAAAGAAAGAACAGAGAGAGAGAAAGAAAGAACAGAGAGAAAGAAAGAGGGGAAAGAAAGAAAGAACAGAGAGAGAGAGAAAGAAAGAGGGGAAAGAACAGAGAGAAAGAAAGAACAGAGAAAGAAAGAACAGAGAGATAGAAAGAGGGGAAAGAAAGAACAGAGAGAAAGAAAGAAAAAGAACAGAGAGAGAAAGAAAGATGGGAAAGAAAGAACAGAGAGAAAGAAAGAGGGGAAAGAAAGAACAGAGAGATAGAAAGAACAGAGAGATAGAAAGAAAGGGGAAAGAAAGAACAGATAGAAAGAAAGAAATAACAGAGAGAAAGAAAGAGGGGAAAGAAAGAAAGAACAGAGAGAGAGAAAGAAACAGGGGAAAGAGAGAGAGAAAGAAAAAAAGAACAGAGAGAAAGGAAGAAAAAGAAAGAGGGGAAAGAACAGAGAGAGAAAAAGAAAGAGGGGAAAGAAAGAACAGAGAGAGAGAAAAAGAAAGAAAGGAAAGAAAGAACAGAGATAGAAAGAAAGAGGGGAAAGAAAGAACAGAGAGAAAGAAAGAAAAAGAACAGAGAGAAAGAAAGATGGGAAAGAAAGAATAGAGAGAAAGAAAGAACAGAGAGAAAGAAAGAAACAGAGAGAGAAAGAATATGAAATATGAAAGACTCGGCACATGTAGGGCCGCTCTCCTCTGGAGGGGCTTTTCTTTTAGTGTGCCCTAGTCTGGTCATCTCCTTTCCTGGTGGTGGGCTGCTGCTGACACTGTAGATTTTAATTTTTTTGATCATTATACAGTGATGTAGAGCGGCAGGCGCCGAACTTGGGCTTTGTGATTTGTGCTAATTGTAGTGTTTGTTTCTGTATATATTGTACATAGGGATATAGATTCAGTGTAGGTGTTAGGTTGGGTGGTGGGAAAAGGGGGAGGTGGGTTTATCTAGTGGGACTATGGGATACTGGGATGTTTGGGGAAAAAACTGGCACTGCCTGATCTGGCCTATGGATTTTGGACATGGACTGAGGCATGAGACGCAGGACCAGCTATCAGGTCAGTGCGGGGGTTGGGAATGGTGCGCTTGAGTGTGGGGGGGTGATTAGCTTAGTATTGTATATACAAATCCAAAAGGAGAAGGGAAGCATATCATGCCATAAAAAATTCAAATTTTATTGTAGAAAAAAAATATATATTATAGCAATAATGCATCAAATAGTTTTTTGTATTTAAAAGTGGAGACAGCAATACAGAAAAAAACCGCATACAAATCAGGATAGTTAATCAGTAATTAATCACTGCACAAATCGCTGTGACACATGGAGACAAAATATTATTATGTAAGAAGAAGACGAAAAAGTCTCATAAAAAGGGCACTAAGAGCAAGTGCTCAATAACTCTCAATTGACACATGTGCCCATATGACAAATAAGGTGCGAGTGCAAATAAAGAAGGTTACAACAAAGTTATAACGGTTTCAGAATTAAGTAGACAAATCTCTAAACACAGGATAAGGTGCTAAATCACATTTGGATATACCTGAGATGCGGCTGACACCCCGACGCGCGTTTCGCTCTATAGCTTCCTCCAAGGGGATGTGCGTATCTAGTACTGAGAGCCTACATGCTTTTATAGCTCAAAGGGAGTCGCTAACGGTGAGAATTTAGATGCGTCATATCCTTCATGGGGATTAGACTCATATCAACCTCAGCTGAGTATGATAACCGTTGGTATGGTAACCAAAAAAGCGTCCACTCAATGCTGAAAAAAACCAATAAGGATCGCAGAAGCTGATTCATCAAGGACGCCATGCCAGGACAACACAGCAGCCCCAAAGAAGCAGCAGACCGCCCACCGCTCGACGTCAGAGCAGGGGGAATGCTGAAACTGAAGCGTCCGTGCTGTCATGGCAAACATAAAGGTAAAGTCGTCTCGTTCTCTAAAAATAGGGGAGAATGAGATGGAAAAGTGCTATACCCAATGCCATGGATAAGGACGAAAAAGCTTCAAGGATATCCTGCCTCATCCACGGCTCGACATGTCAGAGCCAGGAGGGGAAAAGAGATCCAAAGCCATCGTCCCATCCAGACATTATATGGAAATTCATCTCAGCGAGGAGGAATATGAGAGAAAGGGAGAAGGAGGGAGAAAGAAGGGGAAAATTGCCGGAAAAATATAATAAATATGTGGGAAAGTGTATAAACATTAAAAATCATGTGATAGAAGTATATAAAAGCAGAAAGAATATAGTGCAAGTGCTATTATATAAGGGAATCAAATAACAAAACGATAAATAAATTGATATAATATGATGAACAATAATAAAGTGAACAAGGTGAATAAAAAATTAATAAAAAATAAATAAAAAATAAAAATAATAAAATAAAAATAATAGAAAAAAATAAAAAATAAAAAATAATAAAATATAAGAGAACAAATAATGAAAAATCTTCTTCGTTGGTGATTCGGTCCGACTTCCCTTGATATTCCGGATTATATGTGTCTTCAAATCAAATAATCTCCTTTCTCTCAAGAATTGAGATGGAATGATACAGCATCATAAACGATATCAACGGCGACTCAGAAGCACATAATAATAGATATATGGCAGTAAATAAACTATAAAGAAAAGAATGAAAAGTTAAAATCAAATTTAAAAGCAAGCAAGGAATTATAATAAAAACAATTCATAAGAAGGGGGCATAACTGAGCATCTCATTTAGGCCAGCAGGATGGACCGATCCAATTTTGGAGATCCATTTGGCTTCCAATTGAGCCAAAGTCTTTCTCCAATTCCCTCCCCTGATGTCAATCCAAACTTTGTCAATGCCCCTGACTTTTAGTAAACCGGCGTTGCAATTATGAAAAGCCTTAAAATGCCTAGCAACAGGTTTCAAAAGAGTCAGATCATCGATGTCAGTGGCATTCAGGATGTCACGAAAATGCTCTCTAGTGCGAATTTTAAGGGCCCTTGACGTGAGACCTATGTATACTTTTGGACAAGGGCAAACAGCATAATAAACCACCCCTATAGTATCACAAGTAATATGTTGTGTGATTCTAAAGTTTTTACTGCCATCACATGATTCAAAATGGGTGGCATATTGCATGTTTGGACAAGAGATACATTTCCCACAGGGGTAAAAACCCCATTTTAAAGTAATGGGTTTTAACAAAGATTGTGGTTGCGGTCCTGGATAATGGCTGTGCACCAATTGATCCTTTAGATTTGAAGAACGTCTATAAGTGATGGAAGGGTTTTTAGGGATAAATTTGTATAGAGTCGAATCTAAGCGCAGGATAGACCAGTATTTTTCAAAAGCCTGCTTCATATCACTCCATTTATGACTATATGTAGAGATAAATCTCACTGTGGAGTCATTGTTATTCTTCTCTCGTGGTTGGAGAAGGTTATTCCTCTCAGCTCTCTTTGCTCTGTTGAAGCCTTTTTTAATACTTCTCTTTGAGTAGCCGCGCTCTTCAAATCTCTGAGACAGATCTTTAGCTTGTCTCAAAAAATCATTTTCGTTGGAACAAATCCTCTTTATCCTCAAAAATTGTCCAGTTGGTATACCCTTTATGAGAGGTTGTGGATGAGAGGAGCTGGCATGGAGGAGAGCATTGACCGCAGTCTCTTTACGAAAAATATCCGTTTTCAAAAAGTGGTTACTATCCTTGGCAATCATGACATCCAAGAAATCAATATGACTTTGACTGTATTTACAGGTTAACTTGATATTCAAGGTGTTTCCATTTAGTATGTCCACAAATTGTAAGAGATCCCGCTCTGGGCCCTGCCAGAGGACAAATATGTCATCTATATAGCGGGCCCAGAACAGGACTCGCTCAATGAAAGCCACTGGCTTAGAAAAAAATAAATCCCTCTCCCACATGCCCAAAAATAAATTTGCGTAAGAAGATGCGAATGACGCCCCCATTGCAGTCCCCTGTTGTTGCAAATAAATATTCCCTTTAAAGGTGAAAAAATTATGTTCCAAGGCAAACTGCAACAGGGCCCTTAAAATTCGCACTAGAGAGCATTTTCGTGACATCCTGAATGCCACTGAGATCGATGATCTGACTCTTTTGAAACCTGTTGCTAGGCATTTTAAGGCTTTTCATAATTGCAACGCCGGTTTACTAAAAGTCAGGGGCATTGACAAAGTTTGGATTGACATCAGGGGAGGGAATTGGAGAAAGACTTTGGCTCAATTGGAAGCCAAATGGATCTCCAAAATTGGATCGGTCCATCCTGCTGGCCTAAATGAGATGCTCAGTTATGCCCCTTCTTATGAATTGTTTTTATTATAATTCCTTGCTTGCTCTTAAATTTGATTTTAACTTTTCATTCTTTTCTTTATAGTTTATTTACTGCCATATATCTATTATTATGTGCTTCTGAGTCGCCGTTGATATCGTTTATGATGCTGTATCATTCCATCTCAATTCTTGAGAGAAAGGAGATTATTTGATTTGAAGACACATATAATCCAGAATATCAAGGGAAGTCGGACCGAATCACCAACGAAGAAGATTTTTCATTATTTGTTCTCTTATATTTTATTATTTTTATTTTTTATTTTTTTCTATTATTTTTATTTTATTATTTTTATTTTTTATTTATTTTTTATTAATTTTTTATTCACCTTGTTCACTTTATTATTGTTCATCATATTATATCAATTTATTTATCGTTTTGTTATTTGATTCCCTTATATAATAGCACTTGCACTATATTCTTTCTGCTTTTATATACTTCTATCACATGATTTTTAATGTTTATACACTTTCCCACATATTTATTATTTTTTCCGGCAATTTTCCCCTTCTTTCTCCCTCCTTCTCCCTTTCTCTCATATTCCTCCTCGCTGAGATGAATTTCCATATAATGTCTGGATGGGACGATGGCTTTGGATCTCTTTTCCCCTCCTGGCTCTGACATGTCGAGCCGTGGATGAGACAGGATATCCTTGAAGCTTTTTCGTCCTTATCCATGGCATTGGGTATAGCACTTTTCCATCTCATTCTCCCCTATTTTTAGAGAACGAGACGACTTTACCTTTATGTTTGCCATGACAGCACGGACGCTTCAGTTTCAGCATTCCCCCTGCTCTGACGTCGAGCGGTGGGCGGTCTGCTGCTTCTTTGGGGCTGCTGTGTTGTCCTGGCATGGCGTCCTTGATGAATCAGCTTCTGCGATCCTTATTGGTTTTTTTCAGCATTGAGTGGACGCTTTTTGGTTACCATACCAACGGTTATCATACTCAGCTGAGGTTGATATGAGTCTAATCCCCATGAAGGATATGACGCATCTAAATTCTCACCGTTAGCGACTCCCTTTGAGCTATAAAAGCATGTAGGCTCTCAGTACTAGATACGCACATCCCCTTGGAGGAAGCTATAGAGCGAAACGCGCGTCGGGGTGTCAGCCGCATCTCAGGTATATCCAAATGTGATTTAGCACCTTATCCTGTGTTTAGAGATTTGTCTACTTAATTCTGAAACTGTTATAACTTTGTTGTAACCTTCTTTATTTGCACTCGCACCTTATTTGTCATATGGGCATATGTGTCAATTGAGAGTTATTGAGCACTTGCTCTTAGTGCCCTTTTTATGAGACTTTTTCGTCTTCTTCTTACATAATAATATTTTGTCTCCATGTGTCACAGCGATTTGTGCAGTGATTAATTACTGATTAACTATCCTGATTTGTATGCGGTTTATTTCTGTATTGCTGTCTCCACTTTTAAATACAAAAAACTATTTGATGCATTATTGCTATAATATATATTTTTTTCTACAATAAAATTTGAATTTTTTATGGCATGATATGCTTCCCTTCTCCTTTTGGATTTGCATTTATTTGATTGGAAGTGCCTTCTAAGCAAAACTATTATATTTGTATTAGTATTGTATATATTTGTATAGTTTGTGGTTATTTTATTTAAAATTTTTAAAAAAGATGTATGTATATAGTTTTTGTTTGCTATTGTTTATTTTATTTGTTTATTTGTTTTTGTGACCGAACCAGAAGGTGTAAGTACTTAATAATAGTTATTATTCTATATATATGTGTATAGTATGTGTGTGAGGAGAGAATGAGCGGCTGGACCAGTGTTCATTATACGGATTATTTTTCTGGCTGATATTTTTGTTTTGTTTCTGTTATTATTATTGTTCTGTTTTTCATTTTTATAATAAAAGATCTACAGGATGTAACGCAGGATCAGTAATGTAATATGTGTACGCTGTGACTGCACCAGCAGAATAGTGAGTGCAGCTCTGGAGCATCACACAGGAAGAGGCGGAGCTTGCCGTGCAGTCTGACTGTGTGCTGCCTGGAGAGAGCTCCTGGGAAGGGAGGAAAAGTTTTCCATCCAGGACTTTTTGTCTGCCCCCTTACCAGGAAAGAATGCTCATTTTGGGATTGGCCTCCGGGGCTGGGCCCACGGCTCCCAACTCCTGGTCCAAGCCGGCGGGGGGGGGTGGAGAACTCCCAATCCGACTAGGGTCACAAGATCTGGCCAAGGATCCAGCATGAGGACCCGTAGTACCCCTGAGCCCATGGCCGCGGCGGCTCCTTCCCCCGGAGGTAGGCCGAGTACGAGCAAGAGTGCTGCAGCGGTGCCCCTTAAGTGGAGCACCAAGGTGGCGAAAAAATCCACCATGGTTTATGGTTCCCGAGTCCATGCGCACCTCTGTGAGTATGAGGATGCCTCAAGGAAGCTAAGATCCCTCTGGGGGGAGTTGAGGGTAGCTAAGGAGTGGTCCGACAAGGCCTCCGGTAATAAGAAGGCCGAACTATCCGCCGCGGTCGGAAAAATTCAGAAATCCATCTAAGATCTGGAAAACCGGAGGTGTGACATCTTGGCTGGCAGCGGGTCCTTCCGCGAAAAGCTGGAGAACGACGACCGGTTCAGAGCCATGACCAGTGGGGCTCCGGAGGGGCCACGGTGCTCCGGCCAGGCAGTGGAGGAGGAAGGGAAATGCGAGGAGGAGGTCGTGCCCTAACCACCGCCCGGTGGCCTGGTAAGAGATCTCCCGTCGTCACATAGTGGGATAGCCCCCGAGCAAGTGGCTCTCCTGTCAGATTCTGGCCCTTCAGAGGGCAGTGGGTGCGAGGGGGAGGATGAGGATGGTGGTAGTAGTAACAGTGAGAGGGGCTGCCTCGTCATGCAGCAGATCCAGCAGATCGAGTCCCTGGTCTGTTTTAACCAGCTGATTTCGGGGATGAGATCTGCGAGGACGAGGCAGCCAGGAGGGGGATGAAGAGAAAGGCGAAGAAAAAGGTAAAGAAGAAAACATCTGTTGTGCAGAAATTTGTGTATGTCCTCCTCTCTGGGGCCCCCCAGTCCCGCTGTGCGGCTCCCGCTACCAACCCTGGCTCGGGCTCTGTTGTGGGTCTGCAGCAAGGGAGCAGGGAGATTACAGGTCATGACCCACAGGGCGCTGCCTCTGTTTCTGATAACGGAGGGGATAGTGACGTGTCTGATATGGAGCATGATGTGGAGGGTGGCCCGGTAGTGGGCAAAAGAGTGACAGCATGGACCGCATCTCCGGCGCTGAGCGCTGTGGTGTCTGGGTCCCCCACTTACGGATCCGTTAAAGCTGGATCGCTTCTGGGGACCCAGGCACCTAGTAAAGTGAATGGGGAGGGGCCTTCGACTCTGGCAGAGCCGGCTCGTAAAAAACAAGTGGTGGGGTCGGCTCCCCTGGTGGGGTCTGCGGTAAAGTCGCGGCTGTGGGCCCAGCCGCCGGTGGACGCTGAGGAGGAGTGGCCTAGCCTGGGTCCGGCCGCCGGAGTTTCTGTGGCCAAGCTGTTTGTGGCCCAAGGTGTGGTGATGGGGGGTGCTGTGCCCCGGGAGGCTGGTGCCACCGAGGGGGCCCCTGGGTGTGGACCTGGCTCCGGGTCAGCTCTGGGGGTCTCGCTGCGGCCGTTATCGTGGGGGCGTGGCCTCCTCGGCACCCGCTGCTCATGTGAGTACGACTTTAGATAGCTGTGCTGTGCTCTTGGAGGCTGGGGGCGTGGCTTCCAAAGAAAAGGAAAAAAAATTATCTTGGTCAGCAATGGAGCAGAGACTGCAGCTGCAGCAGACAGCAGCAAGGGTGCTTGCCTCGCGGGGTCCCCTGAGTCTGGGGGAAATGGTTTGGTCCCTCACGACAGCCAGGCAGGGGGTGGCCAGGCGGATTGTGGTCCGTCTTCGGTTGACTGACAGTGAAGTGTGCCCGCCAAGGGTGAGGGTTGTGGAGCTCCTTCTGAAGATGGACTTCAGGGTGACGAACATCTTTGCCCTGATTTATCCGTTTGGCACCTCATTCTTCGATGTCAGTTTTGTTCGGCCAGAGGGCCTAGAGCTTTTTTGGTCGAATTTCAAACAGGCAAAGGGGAGCCCGGCTGGCGAGACTTTGCGATACAGGCAGTGTTTCAGGAGGTACGGTCACCCACATCCCCTCCTCAGCATTTCTGGGGAGGGACAGAATTCAGATCTTCTACCAGGGGCAACCGAAGGTCTGCCACAGGTGCGGTGATCCCCGCCACTTCAGAGCAGGCTGCAAGGTGCAGAAGTGTGCCTTGTGTGGTGGGGTAAGCCATCTTGCCGCGGCCTATGGTGACATTAGATGTCACCTGTGTGGTGACCTAGGTCACCCCTATAGCCGCTGCCGCTGCTCCTTTTCCAGCACCATCTCTAGCCCGGCAGGGGGGAGTCATGGGGGGAGTCCCCGGTGGTGCAACTTCTGCTGGGGCTGAGGTTGGAGGCGTGAGGGGAGCTGAGGGGTCAGTGAGGAAAGGCAAGGCTGGTACATCTGCCCACGAGTGGCAACAGGTTAGGCGCAGTAAGGGCAGGGGGCAGGATAAGCCTCAGACAACTGGGGTGATGACTGACCCCACCCTGGAGGTGGAAGCCTCAGCCTCTGAGGCCCTGGGGGAGAAGGCGGTGAGCGAGGAGATCCAGAGGATGGAGAGGGAGGAATTGGCTGCTTCTGATAACTCTTCCTAGTATAAAAGTGTGGATGAAGAGTTGGTGGCGCAGCCTAAAAAAACAGGTGACAATCGTACTGGTAAGAGGTGGAAGAAGAGGAAGAACAAGGCTAAAAAATCGAATGCCCCCCTGACCGCTAGGGTGCCTAAGGAAGGTCTCACCAGCTCCACTTTGATCCACCTCTCCAATCGGTTCCTAGCCCTCGATGACTCTGCTGTGTCAGAGGTCGGGGGTGAGGGGCCGGACGCAACATCTGGCATGCCTTCAGGGAGTGGTGAGGTCAGTACTCCGGGGGATTCACACTCATCTTGGGGGGACTTCCTCGGATTCCAGGGCGAGGAATCTAGTGCTGGGAAGGAGGTGTCCAGTGCGGTAAAGGAGGATATGGACACCTCAGTGTCTTTAAAGAGGAGGGGTGAGTCGGGCTTCTCCTCAGAGGGGGAGAGGAAATCTAGAGGTACGGTTAAAAAACAGTCAGTCTAACTCAATCACCCATGATGGCGGAACCTACCCCATTTACTCTGGCGTCAAATAATGTCGGCAGCATAAAGTCGGATGCGGCTAGATTTACGGCCTTTGGTTTTTTCACCCGGGTTGAGGCTGATATTTTATTTTTGCAAGAGATCAGACTAACGGACCTGGGGCCTATCCACAAAGCAAAGAGGGAATGAAGGAGTGGGCCCTCATACTGGTCTCTTGAGGCCGAGCCGTATAGAGGGGTAGCGGACCTTTTTAAGACCGCTGAGGTGGAATGCAGATGGGTGATCGAGGTAGAAATGGGGAGATGTTTGGTCTTTGACGTCTTCATGAGGGGACAGGAGCTTCGGCTCATCAATATCTATGGCCCGCAATCTAAGTGGAACCGTAAATGTCTCTTCCTGAGGATTAAGCCCTATCTTTTTATGAGCCGGCAGGTGGTCTTCGGTGGGGATTTTAATACTATAACCAGACTCCGTAAAAGGGGAGGCCCAGAGACCAGCTGACTTATGATAGCGTAGCTTTGAATAGCATAGTAAGCAAAGCTCGCCTGGTGGATGTCCACATCCGGCACACCCCAGGTCACGAGGGTTTCACCTTTTATAGGGGAAGCAGTAGGTCTAGGATAGATAGGTTTTTTTAAAGGAGGAAGCCGCCTCTTCTGCAGTGTCCGCTGTTGAGGTGGTGTTCTCCGATCATTGTTTAATTTTCTTTACCTTGAATGTTACAGAGACTCCCCGGATGGGGAGAGGCCTATGGAAGCTGAATTCGTCCCTTCTGGAAGAAGTGGAAGTAAGACAGTCCTTTGAAGAATTTCTTCAGAACCAGGTACCTCTCTTGGGTTTTTGTAGCAGTAAGTTTGAGTGGTGGGAGATCTTCAAAAGAAGGGTCTCAAGGTTCTTCCTTCAGCTCTCGAGCCTCAGTGGCCTGAACAGGTACCCCCTGTATCGGCAGCTGGGGAGGAAACTCAAGCAGCTTGTCTCGACTGGATGGGACCGAGAGGAAATCTCCAGGGTGAAGACCTTGCTCAAGGGGTGCCAGTACGATAGGCACACATCCTTGGTTTTTGAGTGGGATTTCGGGAGGTACCGCTCGCCCGACCCTTACAGAAACTGCAGGTTGTCAGTGAATTGTAAGGTGGTGACAGGACTGATCGACAGTATGGGGTCCCTGAACAGATCCAAATCAGGAATCCTGGAGGTGGTCAGATCCTTCTACTCGCACCTCTTGGTGAGGAGGGATCCTGATCGGGATGAGATGTCGGCTTTCCTGGCTGAAACCATCCCTGAGCCGGGGGATGACCCCTCTCTTCATGTTTTGGCAGAAGTAATCAGGGAAGAGCAAAGTGAACCGGGCAATTGATGGGCTACGGCCCAAAAAGTCGCCCGGTCCGGATGGCTTAACATCTGAGTTCTATAAGACTTTTAGGGACTCTTTGGTGCCCCTCTTGACTGAGGTGTTTAACCCCTTCCCGACCCATGACGCCTACGTCGGCGTCATGAAAACCAGTGGCATCCCGACCCATGACGCCAACGTAGGCATCATGGTATAAATCATGTTCCTGTGGGTCAGGTGACCGGGGTCACTTAAAGGTCACCCGACCCGCAGTAACAAGACCCTTTGTGCATCACCACAGTAGGGGGGGCTAAACCCCCACGTGGCTACGATCGCTCTGATTGGCTGTTAAAAGTGAAACAGCCAATCAGAGCGATTTGTAATATTTCACCAATGAAATTTGGTGAAATATTACAATCCAGCCATGGCCGATGCTGCAATAGCATCTGCCATGGCTGGACACCGAGATCTGACCCCCCCCACACCGAGTGACGGAGCGATCGGCCGCCGCCACCGATAAATGGCGGCGATCGGTCGCCGCCGTCACTATCTGCTCCCCTCCTCCTTGCCTCTGCTCCCCCCACCTTCCGATCCCCCCCCTTACCTTCCGACCCCCCATACTCACCTCTCCCAGTCCTCCTATGTCCCTGGGTCCGTCCCGGCTTCGGTCCGGGATTCTTCACGGGCGCCGCCATCTTGGAAGATGGCAGGCGCATGCGCAGTGCGCTTGCTGGCCAGCCCATGCGCAGTGCGCCCTCCAGAGTCCATAAATTTATTTTGATCACTGTGATACTCTCTCACAGTGATCAAAATAAAAAAAAGTAAATAAACGCCCCATTTATCACCCCCATAAGTAGGGACAAATAATAAAATAAAGAAATTTTTTTTTTTTCCTATTAGGCCCTGTGCACACATTGCGGATTTTGCTGTGGATCCGCAGCGGATTTGGTGCTGCGGATACGCAGCAGATCTGGAAACCATGTACAGTACAATGTAAATAAATGGTAAAAAAAAAACGCTGTGCACATGCTGCAGATTTTTCCTCGAGGATTTGGTGCGGTTTTAAATCCGCGGCATGTCAATTCTTTGTGCGGATTCCGCAGCGTTTTTACACCTATTACATTATAGGTGAAAAACCGCAGTGCAAATCCGCACAAAAACCGCAGCAAAACCGCAGTAAATCCACAACTTGTGCACAAGCCCTTAATCTGCGCTAAATCCGCAGGTAAAACGCAGGTAATTTTATGCAATATTGTTACCAGCCCGTCAATGCTATGTGTTGAACGGGCTGGTAAAACGCAATATGAACCTAGCATTAGGGTTAGAGTTAGAACTAAGGTTAGGATTAGCTTAGGGTTAGCATTAGGGTTAGGGTTAGCATTAGGGTTAGAATTAGGGTTATGGTTAAAATTTGGGTTAGGGTTGGAATTAGGGTTGGAATTAGGGTTGGGGTTGGAATTAGGTTTGGGATTAGGGTTAGGTTTGTGGTTAGGGTTAGAGTTAGGATAAGTGTTAGGGGTGTTTTGGGGTTAGGGTTGGGATTAGGGTTAGGCTTGTGGTTAAGGTTATGGTTAGAGTTGGGATTAGGGTTAGGGGTGTGTTGGGGTTAGGGTTATGGTTAGGGTTTGGATTTGGGTTAGGGCTGTGTAGGGGTTAGGGTTAGGGGTGTGTTGGGGTTAGGGTTGGAGTTAGAATTGAGGGATTTCCACTATTTAGGCACAACAGGGGGTCTCCATACGCGACATGGCGCCACCATTGATTCCTGTAAATTTTGCGTTCAAAAAGTCAAACAGTGCTCCCTTTATTCCGAGCCCCGACGTGTGCGCAAACAGTGGTTTACCCCCACATATGGGGTATAAGAATACTCAGGAAAAATTGCAAGACATCTTTTGGGGTCTAATTTCTCCTTTTATTCTTGGGAAAAAAAATTGGGGACTAAAAATATTATTTTTATGGACAAAAAAATGATTTTTTATTTTCACGGCTCTGCGTTATAAACTTCTGTGATGAACTTGGAGATTCAAAATGCTCACCACAAATCTAGAGGAGTTCCTTGGGGGATTCAGTTTCCAAAATGTGGTCACTTGGGGGGGTTTCTACTATTTAGGCACATCATGGGCTCTGCAAACGTAACATGACGCCCGCAGACCATTCCATTAAGTCGGCATTTCAAAACGTCACTACTTCCCTTCCGAGTCCCGACGTGTGCAAATACAGTAGTTTTCTCCCACATATGGATTATCAGCGTACTCAGGACAAATTGGACAACAACTTTTGGGGTCTAATTTCTCCTGTTACCCTTGGGAAAATAAAAAAATTGGTGACTAAAAGATCATGTTTGTGGAAAAAATATGATTTTTTTATTTTCATGCCCGGGCATTATAAACTTCTGTGTAGCCCTTGGGGGTTCAAAGTACTCACCACACATCTAGATAAGTTCCTTGCGGGGTCTAGTTTCCAAAATGGGGTCACTTGTGGGGAGTTTTTTACTGTTTAGGCACATCAGGGGCTCTGCAAACGAAACAAGATGCCCGTAGACCATTCCATCAAGTCGGCATTTCAAAGTGTCACTACATCCCTTCCGAGCCCTGACGTGTGCCCAAACAGTGGTTCCCCCCCACATATGGGGTACCTGCGTACTCAGGACAAACTGGACAACAACTTTTGGGGTCCAATTTCTCCTTTAACCATAAAAAATAGGGGGCTAAAAATCATTTTTTGAGAAAAATAATGATTTTTTATTTTCACGGCTCTGCGTTATAAACTTCTGTGAAGCACCTGGGGTTCAAAGCAGGGTGGATTTGATTTAAATCAAATGATTTAAATCACGATTTAAATCACGATTTAAATCACTAGTCAGTAAGGCTTGATTTAAATCAGTGATTTAAATCAAAGTTTCTACTAAACTAGTTCTTGCTACTTTAACATGCAAGTAGATGAAGATTTTTAGAATCACTTTTTATATTACTTTTTTCTCCCCAGTTTAATGGGTTAATCATTCATATTTGGACACCACTGTTCTGTTGTACTTAGGAAGGAGAAAATAATCCTGACCTGACTTGTCTGTCTGTGACTATGCTGCAGTATTGTGCTCAAAGTTTCACTTTCATTTTCTTGTCTGCTGCCTTCCTCCTCCTCACACTAGATTCACATTCTTCTTGTGTTGTGCAGATCTATTCCACTCCAAACAATCAGAAACATATTGTCTAACTTCTTGGACTTGGCACTGAAGGGGTTGATTCTGTATTCATATAGGTTTGTAGAACAATAGGATTAAGGTCTTTTTCTCACTTGTTCATGTTGTACATTTTTGCGTGAAGAAGAGGCTGGGACCTCTGCGGAGTCAAATTCAGTTTTGAGAACTGCGTAAGTAAGCGAGCTTTCTGTGTAATATAGGAGAGAAACTGCCCACTGGCACTAATCTACAGAAACCTCTGGAAGAGCATGGCATGTGAATGTTACACATATACAGCCTTTATTCTATGAGTTAAACAACTCAGCTTTATCTCATGATGGAAGAACCTTTGGATGGTAAAATATTTTCCTCAAAAAGCAGTTTATTGAAAAAATCTGATTTAAATCAAAAAAATCCGATTTAAATCAAAAAATCGATTTTTGATTTTTTTAAAAAAATCATTGATTTTATCCACCTGGAAAGTGCTCACTGTGCATCTAGATAAGTTGCTTAGGGGGTCTAGTTTCAAAAATGGGGTCTTTTGTGGGGGAGCTCCAAAGTTTAGGCACACAGGGGCTCTCCAAACACGACATGGTGTCCGCTAACGATTGTAGCTAATTTCCATTAACAAGTCAAATGGCGCTCCTTCCTTCTGAGCCTGCGTGCGCCCAAACAGTGGTCCCCCCCACATATGGGGCACCCGCGTACTCAGGAAAAACTGGACAACAACTTTTGGGGTCCAATTTATCCTGTTACCCTTGGGAAAATAAAAAATAGCGGGCTAAAAAATGATTTTTGACAAACAAAAATGATTTTGTTATTTTCACTGCTCTGCATTTATAAACTTCTATGAAGCACTTGGGGGTTGAAAGTGCTCACTACACATCTAGATAAGCTCCTTGGGGGGGTCTAGTTTCAAAATGGGGTCACTTGTGGGGGGTTTCTACTGTTTAGGCACATCAGGGGCTCTGCAAATGCAACATGACGCCCGCAGAACATTCCATCAAGTCTGCATTCCAAAATGGCGCTCCTTCCTTTCTGAGCTCTCTCAGTGCCAAAACAGTGGTCCCCCCCACATATGGGGTATTGGTGTACTCAGGACAAATTGCACAACAACTTTTGTGGTCCAATTTCTCCTGTTACCCTTGTGAAAATAAAAAATAGCAGGCTATAAAAAACATTTTTGAGGGAAAAAATGATTTTTTAATTTTCACTGCTCTGTGTTATAAACTTCTGTAAAGAACTTGGGGGTTCAGAGTGCTCACAACACATCTAGATAAGTTCCATAAGGGGTCTAGTTTCCAAAATGGTGTCACATGTGGGTTTTTTCACTGTTTAGGCACACAGGGGCTCTCCAAATGCGTCATGGTGTCTGCTAATGATTGGAGCTAATTTTCCATTCAAAAAGTCAAATGGCGCTCCTTCCCTTCTGTGCCCTACTGTGCGCCCAAACAGTGGTTTATGACAACATATGAGGTATCTGTGTACTCAGGAGCAATTGCCCAGCAAATTTTAGGGTCCATTTTATCCTGTTGCCCATGTGAAAATGAAAAAACTGAGGCTAAAAGAATTTTTTTGTGAAAAAAAAAGTACTTTCTTTTTTTTATGGATCAATTTGTGAAGCACCTGGGGGTTAAAAGTGCTCACTATGCATCTAGATAAGTTCCTTGGGGGGTCTAGTTTCCAAAATGGGGTCACTTGTGGGGGAGCTCTAATGTTTATACACACAAGGACTCTCCAAATGCGACATGGCAACCGTTAAATATTCGAGCATATTTTCCATTCAAAAAGTCAAATGGCGCTCCTTCTCTTCTGAGCCCTGCCGTGCACCCAAACAGTGGTTTATGACCACATATGAGGTATCTGTGTACTCAGGAGAAATTGCCCAACAAATTTTAGGATCCATTTTATCCTGTTGCCCATGTAAAAATGAAAAAATTGATGCTAAAAGAAAATTTTTGTTGGAAAAATTAAAATGTCCATTTTTTCCTTCCACGTTGCTTTAGTTACTGTGAAGCACCTGAAGGGTTAATAAACTTCTTGAACGTGGTTTTGAGTACCTTGAGGGGTGCAGTTTTTATAATGGTGTCACTTTTGGGCATTTTCTGCCATATAGACCCCTCAAAGTGACTTCAAATATGAGGTGGTCCCTAAAAAAATGGTTTTGTAAATTTTGCTGTAAAAATGAGATATCGCTGGTCAACTTTTAACCCTTATAACTTCCTAACAAAAAAATTTTGTTTCCAAAATGGTGCTGATGTAAAGTAGAAATGTGGGAAATGTTATTTATTAACTATTTTGTGTCACATAACTCTCTGGTTTAACAGAATAAAAATTAAAAATGTGAAAATTGCGAAATTTTCGCCAAATTTCCATTTTTTTCACAAATAAATGCAAAAATTATCGACCTAAATTTACCACTAACATGAAGCCCAATATGTCACGAAAAAACAATCTCAGAATCGCTAGGATTCGTTGAAGCGTTCCAGAGTTATTACCACATAAAGGGACACTGGTCAGAATTGCAAAAAATGGCAAGGTCTTTAAGGTCAAAATAGGCTGGGTTATGAAGGGGTTAATGAGTGCCTCTCCTCGGACATTCTGCCCAGTTCAATGATGAAGTCAGCGTTGATTATCCTGTCGAAGGGTAAAGACTCGTCCCGTACGGACCGAAAGGTTCTGGCAAAGGTGCTTTTTAATCGGTTGGTGAAGTTTGCACCCCGGCTCCTTTCGTGGACCCATCACTGCTTTGTTCCAGGCTGCAGTACATTTAGTGCTGTGCTCAGTATCCGAGAGGCAGTGGAGCAGCGCAGGGCAGGTCACTGGAAGGGGTACTTGCTGTCCTTAGACCAGGCGAAGGCCTTTGACCGGGTTAACCATGAGTACCTCTGGTCCGTCCTTCTGAGGTATGGTCTGCCTGGGAGATTTCTTGATTGGTTGAGAGTTTTATACAATTGGGCAGAGACTTTTCCGCTCGTGAACGGTTGGATCGGACACCCTTTTGAGGTGAGGTCTGGTGTCCGCTAGGGCTGTCCTCTGAGCCCACTGTTATACGTGTTCGTGATCGACCCCCTTTTAAGGAGGGTGGAGCGCAAACCGTTGGTGGGAGTCGGGATGGACCAGGCGGAGCCAGAGGCCGCCTTGAGGGTAGTGGCATATGCTGACAACATTTCCCTTTTTGTGTCGTTGAGAGAGGAGGCGGATTGGGTGAGGTTGAACGCTACTCGGTGGCATCCGAGTCCATGATCAACCGGGACAAGTGTGAGAGTCTCTGGCTGGGAGGGGGAGACCCAAGTTTTGATCTCCTGGACACCCTTCCAGGGCCTCAGGCCACAGCAAAAATATTAGGCATTGGTTTCGGCCCGGGGGACTATCCCCAGAAAAACTGGGAGGGCAGACTTAAGATTGCCGCCAAGAAGGTGGATCAGTGGAAGGGTTGGTCTTTGACCCTAAGGGAAAGGGTTAGTCTTGCCAAGGGCTATTTGCTTCCTTTGCTAATATATCTGGGCAGCATCTGAATCTTGCCAGAGCCTCATTGGACACGGATCTACAGCCTGTTTTTCCAATTATTATGGGGAAATAGGCTGAACCTAATCAAGAGGGAGGTCACAAATCGCACGAGGAGACTAGGAGGGATGGGTATGGTCAACTCAGTGGTGTTTCTAGTAAACACCTTTCTTAAGGCAAACATCACCAACCTCTGGTTAGAGAGGGCTCCTCCGTGGGTTATCTCCTGTAGGGGGTGGTTTTGTCCTTTCTTCCAGGAATGGGAGACAGGAGGGCAGGTGAAGGACCTTCGTACACCTCATGGGCATTTTCCGGCTTATGTTACCCCGGTTCTGAAGGTGATCCGTCGGTGGGGTCTGGGAGTGTGGAAGATCAGGATCATGTCGAGAAGGTTTCTTGACAATAGGGTCCTGTTGACCACTTTCAGAAGCCCCTGGCGCTCAGGGATTGCCCAAGCCGGGATTTGGAGGTGGGGTTCGGGTTATTGAACTCTAAACGGATCCCTTGAAGTTTAGGGACTTGGCTTGATGCTGCTTCCATGGGAAGCTGTATGTGAGGAACAACCTGTAGTGCAGGAGCTCTGATGACCGAGATTGTCCCCGCGAGGAGTGTGGCGGTATGCTTGAAAGCATAAAGCACTTCCTGCTTCGGTGTCCCTTTAATACAGAGGTCTACAGCAGGGTGGGTGCTTCGATTGGCTTGCCTAGGCTGGGAGGCCTTTCCTATACAGAGTGGGCCTATGGGGCATTCAGGTCCCTTGGTGGAGGAGATCGGGGCACTGTTTTCTTAGTTAGTTTAGTGACTAGGTTCTGCACGTGGAATACACGGTGTCTAGTGTCTGCTCAGTGGAAAGTCCTCCCAGGGAAGAGGTGATTAGGAACATCCTGGGTGACCTGGCAAATGTGCGCTCGCTGGAGTTTGAGAGACTGGTTGCAGGGAGAGCCTCTCTTCTATGGAGGGGTTTCTCCTTTAATGTGCCCTAGGGTCAGTTAGGTTCTGTGTGCCTGTGATAAGGTTGAGTTAGTCTTTCTTATCCTTTTATCTTTATTTTGTAGGGTCAGATAGATGTGTAGGGACAGGGAGGGACAGATAGGGACAGTCTTTAGGGACAGGTAGTTAGTATTAGGTTGGTAGTGAGGGCAGTGAGGGACAGGTAGGGGCAGGTAGGGAGAGGTTGGTAGGGCTATAGGGACAGGATTTTCTCTTTTGTGTTGTTACGGAGGGTCAGGGTGATGTGCGGTAGATTAGGGTGAGAGCCTCTATGGTCTCCAGTTCCTGGTGGTGGGCTGTAGCCCTCACTTATAGATTTTTGTTTTGTAATTGGTAACCTGAGTATAGGGCTTGCAAGCATTGAACTTGGGCCTGTTCTTTGGTCATGGTTAAGGTGTGTAGTGGTTATTGATATGTGTTATTATTGATGTGTTATTATTGATATATGTTATTGATGTATGTTATTATAAGGTTGTATATACAGTACAGACCAAAAGTTTGGACACACCTTCTCATTTAAAGATTTTTCTGTATTTTCATGACTATGAAAATTGTACATTCACACTGAAGGCATCAAAACTATGAATTAACACGTGTGGAATTATATACTTAAAGTGTGAAACAACTGAAAATATGTCTTATATTCTAGGTTCTTCAAAGTAGCCACCTTTTGCTTTGATTACTGCTTTGCACACACTTGGCATTCTCTTGATGAGCTTCAAGAGGTAGTCACCGGGAATGGTTTTCACTTCACAGGTGTGCCCTGTCAGGTTTAATAAGTGGGATTTCTGGCCTTAAAAATGGGGTTGGGATTCAGATATCAGCTAATAGAGGTATGTTCACATTAGGTCAGGGACTCACCAGTATTGAGACCACCTTGACGATGGTTGGTGGGCTTTAAAATGTTTGGCCAAATGTTTATACTAAGCGTCTCAAA